>CM067512.1:23945626-24168126 GCA_034509495.1 Acestrorhynchus altus
GGACTGTGGCAGCTGGGCTACTGGCTCTGTTATGTCAACAGCACGGTGAACCCTGTCTGCTATGCACTCTGTAACAAACAGTTTCGGGTCACATTCAAGGCCCTGCTGCTCTGCAGGTGGAAGGAGTTAAAGAAGGGAGCGAGATGGGCCATGTCACGGGGCAGTTAGCCATTTGAGACAATGTCTGTAAAGCTTTGAAGTCTATCTTAATATTTAGATGATGACTTTGATCCAATACCCAATATTAGTATTGGAACACTATTGGAATCAGTTTTGGGACAATTGGAATCAGTGGAAATGAAGATCAAATACCCATCACACACCACATATCCCTTACTGAGTCAGTAACATCCGAACATTTGAAATGTTTATATATTTATTATGTTTCTTACATTCACTGAATAATTTGCACATATTGAAGGGTGGTTTGTTCACTTGCTTTTAACATCTGTAGTGCACTGACCCAAGATTTTGAGACTCCTCTGACCTTGTGATCTGAAGTGATTTGAGACCTCTGGAAGTCAGGGGCTGTCACGAAGTCATGAAGAAACAGAAACAAATAAGAAGCATGTGGTTAAACGTTTCACATGTGAAACTACTGTATACTGTATACCTCACCACATTTCATAGAGCTATTGATAAAGATATTGTTATTGAGATCAGGGGTTGTCTAACTTGAGAGAGAAACATGAGACTTTGGGATGAAAAAATAGCATCTATTTACAAAAACATATGTACCAAATGTCACCAATACAAGCACAATGAGTTACTAACATCAAAATGTGCATTTCTTTCATTCTGGCTAAAAGCTGTCACTTTTTCTGAGGAACGGTTCTTTCTTCACCATTCTTTCTTTGTTTAATAAATATATCATTTTAAGTGTACAGTCATTTTTTAGACTTTTATGATTTAAATGCCATTAATGGCCCACTACGGACTACTACCTCTCCCTTACAATGGGCCTACCAACCACTAGAGAGTGCATCACAGCCCACTGGTGGTCCCTGGCCCACATGTTGAGAAACAATGATTTGGAACATTTATTTGGGGAAATGACAACGGCTTAAAATATTGAAAATATTCAGTGTTGTTAGACCTCAAGTAATGCAAAAAAAAAAAAAAATCCATTAGAAGTTGGAGAAAGAAACCTTGATTGTCAACTTTCATGTCTTGGCTTACTCTCCACCAGTCTTTCAAACTGCTGTTGGGTCACATTTCTGGCACAAAAATGGAAGTAGCTTCACATTGTATGACAGAATTGCTGGAATGTTTAGAGAAGCTTATCATTTTTTTCTGGAGCTGTATGTGAGGTTTTTTGTAAGGGTGTTTATTAGGAAATCTGTTGAAGCAGTTTTTCCCCTATAAGGGAAATGAATGCAATTTTAGAGAAACCTTTCTGTTGTTCCCTGTGGTAAACAAAGATACTTCACACTTCACGTCTTTTGCAATATGTGCATTTTCCACCCCGAATGTCACTAGAGCATGTAAACTATGAAGCTGTTGAAGAGTTGAAATACAAGTTAGACTGTTAATCTTTCAGCACTTGAGTGTTTTGTAATGACATTGCACAAAAATATACTTTTAAAATAATTACTACTATATAACACTGATACTATATTCAGTATGGCTATCTTATAATGGCAGTGCAGTGGTGAGCAATGTTAGATTGTATGTAGCAACAAGTCGTCTGACTCCTCAATGACCTTCTAAGACATAAGATCCAGTGATGTCTAGAAGAAAAGTGTAATCATGAAAAAACATATTTTCATCATTATATGGTCCAACATTATTTTTCACCATTAAGTGATTTTTAAATACTGTTAATTCTGGCTGTAAATGAAATCTGGTGAAGCCTACTAGATATGAACCAAAGGGATTTGTTCAGTTAAACGTGAGGGTGCCACAGTTATATTAGATGTGTCCCAATTCTAGATAAATTTTTAAGGGTAAAACTGAGTATCGGCTGATTCAATACCTGTAACTGTATAATAAGAGAAAAGATAGTATTTTGCAATTTATTTAATTTCTTCAGAGTATTAACTTGAGTCTTCTTACCATAAGTTTGGATAGTATGCATTGGTTTAAAACATTAAGCTGCACTGACCTTAGGAGTTCGAGCTTAATTAATGCTTTATCGATTTGTTCTGTGTGATGTTTTTCTATGTTGTTCACTTTATATCCCAATTTTCCATTGTGGTTTATTGAATTGGTAACAATGATTTTTACTTTGTTAAAAATGTGAAACTATCAATACTTGCTGATGTGTTACATGTATATTTATTGAGGAAACGGTGATACAAAAAAAAAAACAAGACAGCATTACATTCGTTACCAAACAATAAGTTCCACCATATTTATAAAAAACCTCACAGAAACAAATACAAAAAGATTACAGTCCACAATCATTAAATAGGGTTAGTATACCAGCTATATAATGTATACAATGTACAAAATTGTACTAAAAAAGATAAGCCTTCAGAAACTCTTCTGTGAGGGCGTCTGTGTGAGTACACATCATATGCTCATAGTCATATGATCATTTATACATAGATTTTTTTTAAAGATTATAGCTGCTTGCTGCCCATCGTACACATCTAGAGCAAAAGCTATGTCTGATATTTACTTTTTCAAATCCCCAAAATGAAAGTAAAAGGAAAATAAAAAATAAAAAAGTGAAATTTGGACCTTGAACCTTGGCACTATAAAAGGTAACAACAGAGGTATACTTCAGATAAACACAGATGATAAAAATCCATCATATCCTGGAATAAGGCCATGTATTTTGTCCAATGACATGCATTGTAAACAAGCAAACAAAAACAATTTGGCAACAGATATAACAGACAATCAAATTACCAGCTCCAATATCCAATGAGAGATAATATGAAAAATAATCCATTTCATTCCTTTTCTTAGTGTGCTAAGTTCATTCAAAACATTTAAGATCTGTAAAAATGGGTAACAGTCAGAGAAGTACACTGAGACAGTAAGGTGAAAGCTGCTGTCTCCAATCGGAAGTCTCCCTCCTTCAGCCTTACACCAGACCCCCTCAGCTACAGCATGGTCACTTCAGCTATGCTTAGCAAACCATGCCTCACCTCATCTCATGTGAGTGGCAGAAAATGGAGCCTTAAGCAGAGAGATGTGTACATCACGTAGTGTAAAGAGGACTGTGTGTATGTATGAGTAAGAAGAAATGTGTTCTTGTGTGGCCTTGTGAGCAGTCCTGTTGTGAAGGTTACTCCATTGTAGTATTCTGGCTTTGATAGATGGAAGCCTTGTCCTTCAGAAGATCAAGACACAAGCGACAACTCCAGCTTCCTGCATGCAGGAAAAACACAAAAAAGACAGTTACTGATAACAATGCAAACTTCTCACAGGTGATGAATGGGTCAGGTAATCTTCAAATCATATGCTTAGAATCAGCCCAGTGATACCTGTATTTCAATCTGTAGAAACAGTGAAAACAGTTCATTTCATCCATAGCTTTGGACCAACATGAAATCAGGACAAAAATGCTGCTCAAGGCTAAAAACAGCTACTGATTAATTAAGCAGTTCTGTCGAGTTAAAATGGGACAGAAGCAATTATAGATAAAGCAACAGGCTTTTCTGTTTGTGAATGACTCTGGGCTTATGTGTCTATTAAACCAGTGGTGATTAAAAAATTTATTGAGGTTTATTTGTACTACCTTGTGGCTTCCTTGTTTAAAACATTGCTCAAATCAGATGATCTGATTTATAAATCTAGTCCAGCACAGTTTGCTGATTTTCCTGCACTAACAGACCTACTTAACTTGACAATTAATAGAGCAGTTAAACTTGGTACAGGAAAGCACAAACTGTGCAAGAATCCAGCCCTCCAGGACCAGGCTTCTCCAGCAGTGGTACAAACGTAGCGCAGTTTGCAACACTAAGTATATAAACATAAACATATATAATACAAACAATGACAATTCCCTACATTTGGGGCATTATGGCAATAAATCAACTGAGGTAAAAAGGTAATCTATAATGTATGTGGTAATTTGTTTCAACTAAAATTAGAATTTTATTGACCATGTGTCCAGGCAAAAGTACCCCACACCATGAACAACACTGAATTATGTTCAGCTGGGAGCTGAACAACAAGGCAAAGCTTACTGCAGCTGACTGTCAGCCAACAAAAGAATGCCTTCATTAACTCCAGCCAATTCTAATACCATGATGCAATAAAAAATATTTCTTTGATCTGTTAAAAACATGGCAGTGTGACTGTGCAGTGAACTTACCTTCTGGGGGGTCTGACATAGGAGGAGTGAGGCAGTACATGTGATATCCTCTGTCACAGTCATCACAAAACAGGAGTTGATCCTGATTCCACACAAACAGATTTAAAACGGTATTAGCCGATTAATCCACGTGTGTTAATAATACTGCTATACTATATGAATATATTTGAACGAGTGACAAAAAAGTACAAAACAGAGGAAGGGAGGGAGTGTGAGAGGGGTGTACACAAGCACATGAAAAAACAAAAAAACAAAAACAAAACAGAAACACAAAAAAATCATACATCATTCTCAGATGTGCCACAAACATTGCAGCATTTGCATTCAATGCATTGCCAGCGATATGTCTTCACTGCTGCCATCATCACTGCGGTGAACTGCAGGCAAGAAGGATGGCCTGGGCAAGAAGAAAATCAGAAACATCACTCTGAGTTGTAAAAATCTCCACAAAACACTAAAGTAAAGCATAAAACTGTCAGTCACTAAGTGTGTGTGTGTGTGTGTGTGTGTAAATTATTAAAAAAAAACACACCCCAACCAACAGAACAAGATTTGCTGAAATAAACTCAGCACCATATTGAGAAAAGGTGCATGTTGGTTGATGTAAAGAATACTGTTTTTGAAGTGGTTTGTTTACCATCAACTGACCACTGAGTGATCTGAGCAGAAAATGGAGTACCTGAACGTCCACAGTCAGAGCAGGACACAAGCTCCTCAGACTGGCCAGTTTTCTGGTTCATGTTCGAGTCACCCAGGCAGAAATCACAGTAATCATTTGGAGGTGCCAAGCCATTAGGTCCTTTTTTAGGGGCTGAGAATGAAATGACTGATGTTAATTCTCTATAAATCAGTAACACCTTTAAACTGGCAAGTAAGGATGAGTGTCTATCACATTTCAAGCCTAAATTTGCATTAAAATACACTGAAAGACTATCAGCTATATTTGTCATTGTCAAGTAACTACCAAGCAATAGGTGCTCAAATAATGATCTGCATAGGCCCGAGAACACTTACTCTTTGTCTCCTCCTGTGGTACAGGAGTGTGGATCTCAACTTCCTCTTTGTCCTCTCCCTCTTCATCAGCCAGGTGAGAATGGGTGTAGTGGTAACTCAAGCCTGGCCTATTCTTATAACGCTTTCCACAGACTAGAAAGATACAATTCAGATTTGATTAAATTCTAATTGTAGGCATTTCCAAACACACAATTTATCCAAGAACACTTACTGTCACAGGCATAAGGTTTATCGCGATCTTCCAGTGCTGCTGCAGCAGCTTCCAATTTTTTCTTCCCATTTCCAACACCACGACCCTATACAGACAAAGCAACCGGTTCATTCCTGCTTCCAAAACACACTCAACTAAAGGGCAAAACAGCTGCATTGTGTCACAGCAGAGATTACCTTGGATTTTCCTTTTCGTCTTTTCGGAGTCTCCTCCTCAAAGTCTTCATCGTCCAGGTCATCTAAATAATCTTCTGGTTCCAAGATTCTCTAAGAATAGACAGACATTGACAATGAAAACAATCTATATAATGTGAAATACCTATATACTTCAAATTAATATAAACAAAATCAAAATGAAAACCACATACCTTTCGGATGCGTGTAGAGCTGCTGTGACTACTGGCCCCAGTTGCTCCAGTGATTTCTGTCAAATTGTTGTCTTCCTCAGGGCCTCTGAGTTCTGGGGGAGCTCTTTTTTCCAGAGGTTCTCCTTTCAGCAAGGCCTCGAGACTGCTACCATCCAATGTCCCCAATACATCTTTCTTCAGGCCCAATTCCAGGTCAGCTTGGAAAGAAGTGTGCATACATAAGACAACAACTAAAATTCCTGATTTTCACTGATACATGTATATACATGTATGTTAATATGTGTATGTTAATATATGTATGTAAAATACCTGATTTGATTGGGGGGAAGACCAAAGCAGGATCTTCTGGAGGATGTGCTCGCCTCTTCTTTCTCCAACGACGGGCAGGATATGTGTAAAGTTGACCCGGTGCTATGCCTAGCCAGAAACAAAGAGTATAATTAGAGCCAAGAGCCATCAAATAGGAATCAGATTTTGGCCAAATATGTTGACAAACCATTAATTTTTACCAGCCACTGATGTCTCAGGACAGAATTCTTTGTCCAATTATTCAGGACTGATAGAATGAATAGACAAATAAATAGACAGCCAAGCCGGCTCCCCACTACACTGATGCCCTCTGAGATGCTGTCTTTCTCTAAGATAAAGATATAGCATTCATTTAACTGTTTAACCCAAAAAGCCTTTCACATTAAGACTGAGCTTGCATCATATGCTCACTCACATCCTCTCATAATTATACAAGTTCATAGTATTCTGTTGCATTATTTTTTATGCTATCCAGTGTAGACCAGGGGAGGATGGGTTCCCTTCTGTGCCTTTTTAGGTCCTAGTCTGAGGGAGTTTTTCCTTGCCTGTCACCTTTTCGCTTACTGAGAAGAGACTGGGACCCAGATCTCTGAAAAGCTGACAGTGATTCCATTGTAAAAAGTGCAATACAAATAAACTTAAATTGACTAACAGAAAAAAAACAGGGAAGCCATGGCATTAAAATGCATCAAACCTGCACTCCTGTGTCTCTTTTCCATCCAGATGTAGCAGTTGCTCTGAGCCACTCCAGTTTGAGAGTCCAGAAAGGGCATGAGAATGCTTCTCTCTGCACACAACCGGGCATTGTAGCTGTGGCACTGCTCCATTGCATCTTTGTAGTATTGTTCCCCCAACCTGAAGAACAGACCGACACGTGTTCATGAGTAAAAAAGGCAATAAAAACAAACAAATATGGAAGGACGTCGTGTGACATAAAAGCGATGCTGTTGAAAAGTCATTTTCCTACCCTGTGATTTTTTTGTGAAAGAGAGGGAGAACAATAGCTGCTCTTTACACAGACAACGCGTTTTACCTCCAACAAGCATAAAAATAACACCATAAACACCATAATTAGTGTTTACAACGGTTAACGGCATGTTTTATTAAGGGAATGCAGCTGAAACAGCAGTATCTGTCCTCCCCGCCAACAGCAGCTGCCCTGGACAACAATGAATGGACAAACTGCAGCTGTTGTGCTAATTAGCCAGCGAGCTAAGCTCTCCAAATCGGAATCTGCCGCTAATAAAACACACGCCCTTTCACACTGTCCTTCCCCATAGCTTATGTAATACAGCACGGTTACATTACACCCCGAAAACAACCAGGGAATCGTGTTTTAAGTGTTAAAAAACAGGTAAATCAACTCACACTTTTACAACATTCTCAACGGCGGCCGCCATTTTTTTTGCCGTAGTAGCTGTTATGTGTTCGCGCGCGTGCGCACTGTAGCTATGGGAACTTGCAATTAGCCCCGCCCTTTCATTCAAACACAGGCCGCCTCCAAACCTCTCGCTACATCATTATATACTGTTACTACTACGCTATTACTGCACTGTTAGTATACTGTTACTACACCGTTACTTCACTGTTAGTATAATGTTACTACACCATTAGTATACTGTTAGTTCACTGTTGGTATACAGCTACTATACTATTATTATACAGTTACTACACTATTAGTATACAGCTACTATAGTTACTATACTGTTTATACACAGCTACTATACAGTTCGTATACTGTCAGTATACCATTACTACACTGTTAGCATACAATTACTACACCGTTAGTATACAGCTACTATACTGTTAGAGTGCAATTACTACACCGTTAGTATACAGCTACTATACTGTTAGTGTGAAATTACTATACTGTTTGTTAGTATGCAGTTACTACACTGTAGCTATACTGTTAGTATAGTTACTATACCGTTACTATACTGTTAGTATACAGCTACTGTAGTTACTATACAGCTACTATACCATTATAATACTGTTAGTATACAGCTACTACAGTTACAATATGGTTACCATACTATACCTTTACTATACTGTTACAGTGTGATCTGTTGTAATATAATACTATGTAGCAGTGTATTACTGGTACCGGGTTCTGTTTATGGTTTAGTAATGTGGTGAAGGTGAATTAGGGCTCACAGCCCGTGGATTTGTTTTATTAATATATGAATAAACCCATATTCGCATGCTTTTCATTCCCTTTGCTCATAAACCTCTCAAAATTATAAGCGGTGAAGGTTGGCTTTGTAAACGTTGCTGCAGCGCTGTGTGCGCGCGCGCGCAGGGAACAAAGCCCGAGCCGCTGCAGAGCACCGGCATCGCGGCTGTTTCCATGGCCACGTGTGCGAAACACGAAAACGTAGTTCTGCTTTTATTCATTACTATGATATATTTTTTAATCGGGGGGTAACAGCTGCATCGCGGTACCAGTGTAATCCCCCCGTCGCGACAGCACACACCGTTATCTTAAGTCACCCCTTTACGAAGTGGGCTATTACAGCATAATCTTCGCGGTGTGATATTATATGATCTGCAGATATTTTAGTTTTTATTTTAAATAAAAACACTCATTTAAATCTGTGACGAATCAGGGCAGGGCTACAACCTCCGCTTACGTCACCGGCGCTGGCCCGGCCCCCCCACCCCGCGCCGCCATTTATTACAGACCAGCCGCCATTTCACATCAACGTTTCCTGGAGCCGACTGAGGTGATAGAGCACGCGCGGAAAAAATGGAAAACCAACTCTGCAAGCTGTTTGTCGGCGGACTCAACGTCCAGACCACCGACGAAGGCCTCCGCAAGCACTTCGAGCAGTACGGTCAGCTGACCGACTGCGTCGTGGTGCAGAACCAGCAGCTGAAGCGCTCCCGCTGCTTCGGCTTTGTGACCTACACCTCGCCGGAGGAGGCCGATGCCGCCATGGCGGCTAGGCCGCATGTTCTGGACGGGAACAACGTGGAGATCAAGCGCGCGGTGGCCCGGGAGGACGCCGGGAAGCCCGAGGCGCTCGCTAAGGTGAAGAAAATCTTCGTGGGCGGCTTGAAGGACGACATCGAAGACTCGCACCTCATCGACTGTTTCTCGCAGTTCGGCTCCGTCGAGAAGGCCGAGGTGATCGTGGACAAAGACACGGGCAAGAAGCGCGGCTTCGGCTTCGTCTACTTCGACGATAACGACTCCGCGGACAAAGCGGTCGTTCTGAAGTTCCACAACATCAACGGCCACAAGGTGGAGGTGAAGAAAGCCCTGACCAAGCAGGAGATGCAGGCGGCCGGTGGTCGCGGCGGTGCCCGAGGAGGACGCGGCGGACGCGGCATGGGTAGGCCTCAGAACGGCTACGGCGGCGGAAGAGGCGGCGGCTACGGGGGCGGATACGGCGGCGGCTACGGAGGCAACGACGGTGGATACGGAGGCGGTTACGGCGGTGGCTACGGTGGCGGGTATGGGGGAGGCTACGGGGACCAAATGGGTGGCTACGGCGGCGGTAACGGCTACAATGACTTTGGAAGCGGCTATGGCCAGCAGTCCTCTGGCTATGGGCCAATGAAAGGTAATTACTCGGGCAGAAGCAGCGCTCCTTACTCCCGCGGCGGCGGCGGTGGCGGGTACAGCAGGGGGGGTTACGGAGGCTCGTATTAAGAGCGTGTTTTAGGTCCGAGGTTAAGAGCTGCTCCTTCCCCAGGACTCGAACGAACTGCGTTTTTCACTTATCCATTCATACAGGACTCTTCAACGAGTAACCAGCCTAGCACAATTAGACAGGGCGACCCCGTGCGGCCGATACAGGTCTTACAGCAGCTATTCCCCGGTTCACCACGCTGCTCTATACTAGGCGGATTTACAGCAAGTCATAGGACTACTACTCTGGATCTTTACTTTAATCTGACCTCCCGAGGGTGGCAGGGGCAGGTTACCTGACGGAGAACTGTTTTACCACGTTTATTTTGTCTGAATTAAGTTAAGATTAGTCCACTTGCTTGTTAGCTAGTATAGGCATGTGTTTCCTCTTTTAGTCTATGTATTGTATCCTGTGTCTTTTATTTCCTTTTTTACTTACGTTTAAGTGTTTCAATCTGGGATTTTTCTTCTCTTTTTGTTATTAAAATCGTTAGTCCTGTTTAATTCTCGGTGCAGTTAAATTGTAGTCTTCTATTTCTTTTTTTAATTAGGCTTGTTGCTCATTAGGGGTGAGGGGTGTAGAAGGACCAGGCCATGGGTCGTTCTCGTGTCACGTTCATCAGATTAACACCTTTTACTCATCCGTTCTAGTGACTGACCTGTAAATCCCACTGTTAAATAGTTGCATCATTTATTATGGGACTATTGTTTAATGTTACAGTGATTTGGATTTCTGCTTTAGTTTAGCTCAGTAACTCAAGAGGACTTAATTATTTTACATGCTTTGTCTCACTGTATTCCTGAAAGGTATTGACCCATTAAATATTGTTTTTCAGTTACACTTAAACTGTATGTATTTCTATGAATAAAAGCTACATTAGACATTGTCTTGATTAGATGAGCCTCAATGGGTGCTTTTGAGTGGGCCTAGGCGTATTGGTCCAGCACTAATTGATCAGCCGCTCCTCACTGTCTCTTCTACTCTGATCATCTCTGCATCAGATGAGTGGGGAGATTACCATTTCCTCACCCATTAAATAAGGATGTTGTATCTTACCTATTTTTACTGTAAAAATATGTCCAGAGCTCTGTTCCAATACTTTTAGTGATCAGATAAGACGGATCTATACCTTAGCTGTGTCCACTACTACGTCATTGGATTCTCCAGGGGTACTCCAGAGCTGTAGAAACCCACCTGAAAGTCCATAGGATATTCGCACCAGGTTTCAGGTTTGTAGAAATACTTTACACAAGACATTACATTGTCTTAAACACCATATGGATCCACTTGGAGCAACTGAACTTACATCAGGTATTTCTAGATCCAGTAATTAAAGCGTGCATGCAACTTTGAAGTTTACACATTTCTTAACTAGTTATTCACCTCAGTACATTTGAGGTGACTTTTGAATTTATTATTTACTAGATAATGAAGTGGTAATATTAGAATTCTTGTTTGGTTCAATGTATGTCAAGCTGTGGTGCTACGCTCTAGTTATGTCTTAATCCAATATTTTAGACGATTTTCAGTTTAAGGTCTTACCGGAGTGTGGGGCTTAGAGTTCCTGTTTACTTGATGCATTAGTTCCAGATATTTATGACACCAAATGCAAGGAGATCAGCATTTATAAGCAAGGTTTGTGGCTTCAGTTTATTTATCTTACATCTTATCAATACCCCCTCCCTCATCATCTCGGTGTTTTGCTTGTGTTTTGTCCCTATACATTTATGGCACACTGAAAGGACTTGGATAATGTTGATGTGCGTTAAACTGTAGTAGTAATTTTCATGACACTTAAGTAGTGTTAAATTGGCACTGGTTTGGCCTGTTGATTTGTGTGCAATTTTCCAAACAGAAAGTTTTAACTTTTTTTTTTCTTTACCTCCCTTAATTGAGTAAAGGAATGAGTGGGAGTGTAAATCACTATCTAATTGGGTTTGGCAAATTATGGCCTATTAGTATAGGAAACTGTCGACCTAATTAGAAACTTAATGACACCTACTTTTCTCTTTTTCCCTGCAGAAATGGCAAAACTGCTGGGAATAGGTAATTTCTTGGTTTTAAGTCCAGCTGGTGGATGAAGCTCTGCAAAAGCAGATGGTGACCCGATGGCTGTGGAAGTTCTGCCAGTGAGTAAGAAATGTTAATCTCCAGTCAGGAGCCACTTCAACATTAATCTTTACAGCTAAGCCTATTGGTTGTTTAATGTTTTTCTTTTACTTTGAAATATAGCAAACTTCAGAAGGTATATGTTCCACCTACATGGAGAGACCTGTATGACAGCATGGCAATGGTAAGACTAGAACCTCAAGAACCTGCATCAGCTGTAACTAATATGAGCATTTCAAACCTAACATCTTGTTTTGCGACAGGCTGCAGAGGCTGGCGTGGTGCTGTTCAGATCAAGATGATTCCATGGAGGTGAAGAAACTCGACGCAGCTCTAATTAGAAGAGACTTTGCCTATGCATCTTCATTGAGCTTGAAATTTGTACATGATCCTTTGATTCAATAAAAAAGCTGCAACTATGAATCTGCCTGTTTATTATGTACACATAATTGGTTAGTGCTGTTCCTTTGAGCTGAGTAGGGTTATGCTGGTCCATGTTTCTCATATCTAATGGAGACTTGAGTTCAGAACTGGCAGATGGAGGTTCTGCTTAGACATGCGTTTAGAAGTGTGTGTGTGTGGGGGGGGGCAGCTGCCGGTACAGCGAGTTCCTAATGTGTCCAGTATCAGTCCTGGCATTTCAAAGTCTATCCTAGAGCCTATAACCTGGACCTTCACTTCACTTCTGCCCCTGCTCACGAGTACACAGTAAGGTGTGTATGTTGGGAGGGGCATGGTGGGGGTCTCCAGCACTGACCCCTGTGCTCTTTTGACCTTCAATGTGAGTGTGTGTCCAGCACATCCGGCTGCTCAGTGGTGTGATTTGTGTGCAGAAGTGATTTCAGGTGTGTGTTATGTAGAAGCTCGCCCAAATAACTTAAGCATCCTACGCTCACGGTTTCCCGGGAGATCTCCCGTGCGTTACCTGGCAACGTGGGCACGCGCTGATTGGACGGTTGCGCGCGCGAGGGCAGCGGGCAGAGGAGACTGGAGACTGCCTTTAACGCTCCGCACGTAAACAGTGAGACTGGTCGCTCTCAGCCGCGGGCCGGACCGGGGTGTGGGTGTATCGTTTGTTGAGCCCCACCGAGGGCAGGAGGACGCAGAGCTGATGGAGCAGATAGTTTAGGGGATGAGCTAGCGCGGTTAGCACCGTTAGCCGCTCGGCTAGCCGCTCGGTCCGGAAACATGGAGTTTGTGGGGTAAGTGATTGTGTTGAGGGCATGAAACGCTCTTTTGCACCACTGCAGAGTGAAGAGAGCCCAGTCTGAAGAGGACGGGGCTCTGAACGGCGCTCGGAGAGCATGCCGGGTAACGCAGCTAACGGTAGCTACCGGATTACGGCGTGTTTGTCGAGCGCGAGCGTTAACGGACCGTTAACTCTGAAGCCCCGGAGCTTCACACACTGCCCCCCGATTTACCCCACCACACAGTCTCTCTCTCTCTCTCTCTCTCTCTCTCTGCCATAAATCTCAACATAACCAAAACACAGCAGTGTGACACCTGCCTACATTGTTTTGTGTTTATTTGATTGTTTTTGCCCCCTATAAAAACTAAAACACACTTTACATCTCAGAAATCCTGTTTGGGATTGTTCACTATTTTTTAGAACTAAAAATGTAAAAAATGTTTTGCTTCTTTGTAATGATTATTTTGACAAGGATGTTAAAATAAGTTCCTTAAAATAATTGGCAATAGTTTAAACAAAATAAAAAAACAACCGGAATGACATTTTTTTCTTTTTTATGTATTTGTATTGTCCTGTCTGAAGACTTTTATTCTGGAATTTGAACGCTGAGCAGAAAAGGGTGCAAACAGCCCCTTTCTACTCATTTTCATGTGTAACCCAATGTCTGGTTGGGAACATGAACTTGAAGGGTGCTTTGGCATTTAAACTGGGATTTAATTGGTTTTGAAGTCTAGTTTGTTGTATGTGTATCATGTCTGTTGGTTACTGTGATCCTGAGTTATGAAGATTAGAAAACAGCATGTGAGTACTTGCAAAATGCAGACCTCGGTTTCTGAGCGTTAGCGTTAGGTCAGTAGCTACCTATTTCTAGTTGGCTGTCAATCTTGGTAGCTACCACTGTTCCATATGTATCCAGCTGTAACACACAGTAAAGAAGGGCACTCCTGTTGGAAGTGGAACTCCATTTTGAATTAATAATAAGTGTAATAATTAATTCTTAATTAAATGTTGTCGGTGGCTGATTGACATCATTAGACAGGCTCAATCATGATAATGCTTTTAGTACCATATAAAGTTGTACCTTATATGCCATTAAGGGCTTGAAAAGTTTTTTGCTCTTGAAAAGTATTGGAAAAATTTTAAGCATTAGCTGTACTTTAACATAATTTAGTTAGAGTTGATTTAAATATGGTGGTAGCATATATGTCTGTATATCAGTTCTCATCATGGGTTATCATGTCTCACCAGGAGCCGAGCTACGTCCCTGACTGGATTTGATTCAGAGGAAGATGGAAGAGACCCAGGAGTGCAAAGCTTTACTCACACACACATGAGAAAAGCCTTTAGGTTAATGAATGACTTGAGAAGGTAAGTGCACTGCATTTACATTAAATTTAATGTAAATTTAGTAGCACCTGTATATGGTATATATGGTAGCGTCTCTTCTTAAGATCATTTATATTCAGTATATTCACTCTGTAATTAGAATTACAGCTGGCGAAAGTCTAATATTTGTTCATGCTGAAACTGCTTTGTTATTTCTTGTTTTGACTCATGAACACAGCCGGAAGATGCTCTGTGATGTGCTGCTTGTAGCTGGAGAAGTGGAGATTCCTGCTCATAGAGTGATTCTAGCTTCCTGTAGTCCCTATTTCTGCGCAATGTTCACAGGTACTCTGTTTAGTGCTAATGGATGTCAAACATGGTGCAGTGACTTGAATAGTGCTGATTAACTCAGCATGTACTTCACAGTTTGAAGAGGTATACCTAGATTAAACTATCTGTCACTTTGGACAGAGTATTTTCCATCTGCAGGAATGGCTTATGGCCATTTGGCCACTTTGGCTTATGAACCAACATTGTACATCATTTCAAAATTCTTGCATATGGGCTCAATGACAAGTGTGTTCTGTGTTTTGTTGTGAACTCTCATTCTGCATAAGAATGTGACCTTGAATAATGTGTTATTGTTTTTAACCATGGCTCTCTTTGTAGTAGCCTACTGATTCTGTGTTGTGTTTGCTGTGCCCAGGTGAAATGAGTGAAAGTAAAGCTCCACGTGTTGAAATAAGGGATGTGGAAGGGCAGACTCTCAAAAAACTGGTGGATTACATTTATACAGCACAAATTGAAGTATCAGAGGACAATGTTCAGGTAGGCTGAATCTCAAGGAATATTTGATCAACTTTCAACTATTCTAACTATCTTGTGTCTTTAATATAATCTAATAACATTAACCTATTTGCACATGAATGGAGTTACACTTATATAGGACCTTTGTAGATACTCTGAGATGCTTTACAGTTATATTTCTTCACAATCACACCCAGCGCTCAACCAACAAACACAGGCGAGAAGCGACAGCCAATCGTGCACAGTGTACTCTCTGCCAGGAAATCAAGCACTGGGGGGGACAGAGTGTGCCCGTATCTTGGCACACAGATGTACACTCATTTACACACATACACGTTCACACACCAGGGGAATTTAGAGTAGCCAATTCACCTGATATCCTTATTTTTGGGATGTGGGGTGGAAACCCACACAGAAACGGGAAGAACATGGAAACTCCACCCAGACAGGGCCTCAAACCCAATAGCCCAGCACTGGTAGGCGTATGTGCTGACCACTAAGCCACCTTGCTGCTCAAATAATGCCTGCATGTTCAGAAGATTTTACTGAGTCTCCACACATCCATGTTTCTTTAGCTGCTTTGCAACTCGATTGCATCCTCTTTCTCTAGCAGCTCCAGCTCTGAGGCACAGCATTTCCTGTCATTATTAAGAGGGGAAATGTGTAAAGAGCAAGGGAAAGTCCTGCCTGTGTTTACCTCTGTTGCCATTTTGTGCTGATTGTTCATGAGTGTGAGGGTAATATCATTCCATGTAATTATTTTTGTGGTTGTTTCATTTGCTTTTTGGGAGTAGAGAGGGTTTTGATACAAGCACCACAGCTGTAGAGAACAGATGTGAAAAAAGCTGCATGGGTTTCTCTCCCGAGATTTAAGTGCATCATGAAAGGAGTGTAAAAGCTCTGTGATGCTGAGCAAAGTGACCTAGTTTTGGTCATGCAGTATGTAGAAATGCAGCAGTGGGAACTGACTGTTATTGAGCAAGGCTGATTTGCATGTATTTTTCTGATGAATCACAGGGATAGGACATCTTTCTATTACTGTCACAATGTGCTGAGTAGAACAGTGGTCACCTACCCACCTCCTGAGAATACCATGTCCAGCTAGTTAAACACTCCTTGTTCTGTCAATCAGGCACTTCTGGAGGTACTAATGGAATGGATGAGGTGGTATCAGGCTTGATGTTGATCTCCAGAAGTAGGGTTGATGGTAACTGATGAACACGCACAGCTTCTTTTACAGAAGATCAGTAATCATGTGTCCACCTACTTTAAGTTGCATGAATTGCTGACATAGATACAGAACCAACAGAATAAGACTCTGGAGCCAATGAACCTATTGACTAGAGGAGTGCAAAACTCCATAGCATTAAGCTGTGGAGCAGCTGAACTTCTCTGGAATGATGATTCACCATCCAGAACTGTTTGTGATGATTTGGGGAGATGGGAACAGGTGTCATGCAACATCCTGAAATCACTAATGCTGTTGTTACTGAATGCACTCAAATCCTCATAGTAAAATAAAGGCAAATGAGCAAAAGTGTTGTCATATCATCAGGAAACAGCAGAGGTAAAAGAACAGCAGAGGTAAAAAAAAACAAAAAAAAAAAACAAACTTAAGAACAAAGGGATATATTTATAGACTGATAATAACAGCTTTTGGTATAATGAGGGCACATGGCTGGAAAATTCCAGTGAGAATTACAGAATAAGGCTTCATTTTCTGCATAATAAGATCTACCCAATTGTTTTTGCCTCTTTCTCGGGTTTTTATTGTAGAGATTGTCATTTTTATATTCAAATATATATTCAGAGCCATTTTCATTTGGATTATTGTGCAAAGGATTTTGGATTACTTTTCAAATGATTCACTATTTAAACAACTCGAATGACCTTTTTAAAATTGGCATTGTTTTTTCAAAGATTTTAATCAGTTTTCCAAAGATCTGAATTTCTTTTAAAAAAAAAATCTAATATTTGATTCTTTTTTTAAAGAGATTCAGATCTTTGAAGTGGTTCAGATATATTGAAAAAGAGATTTTACGCCTTTTATTATAATCTTTTGAACAGAACTGTAAGTCACTGTTCAAAATCAGGATGGTTGTGACTCTCACTTGTGTGAGATGTACCATGAACATAATCCCATTCTTATTTTCAGTGGGTCAAAGTTTCATCTAAAAGAAAGTGTTTTTGTTGAACTTCTTAAACTCCAGAAAGGAGATTCCATATTTGCATTCTTTCCTGCTATATCTTAAGAATAACATTAGGTTTGCATCGTTTTATGTAATTTTCAAAAATAGCATGTTCCATCCTGCAGGAAGTTACAAATTTCCTTCTACATCTTAAGCCACAAAATACAATATTCTGTTTCTGCTCAGGTTCTGCTGCCAGCTGCCAGTTTACTGCAGCTTATGGATGTGAGGCAGGTGTGCTGTGAGTTCTTGCAGGCTCAGCTCCACCCCACCAACTGCCTGGGCATCCGTGCCTTCGCTGACCTGCATGCCTGTAATGACTTGCTCAACCATGCCCACGCCTATGCTGGTGAGCTCTTTATCTTGCTGTTCAGCTTCAAACATGTGGAAATGCACCTGGTGAATATGGCAGCTCAGTAATAGCCTGTATCTGTGTTTGTTCTTGTGCTAAACAGAGCAGCATTTCTCAGAGGTCATGATGGGAGAGGAGTTCATGGGTCTTTCCCTTCAGCAAGTATGCAGCCTTATTGCTAGTGACAAACTGACTGTGTCCACTGAGGAGAAGGTAAGCTGTGTTTACAGGACTGACAGGATTGCATGATTAGATTACTGCATTTAACCTCAATTATTCAGTTAAACACAATGTTTATCTTGAACAAGAAAAATAAAGCCTGGTAGACATTTATGTCAGAACAATTTTTGCCACCTTGTTTTTAAGATTTTGGGTACTCTCCAGTTTTTTTTTAACAATCCTCTTAGCATTTGGTTGGGCTTTCAGGAAGACATAGGCTGCATCCAAAACCACAAAATGTTGTGCTCCACATCCTGATGAATGTACTAATGCTGGCGTAATTACGCGCTATATTGCATACTGTTTAGCAAGGTCCTACTGGCCATAGTCTTCAATTCTGACCAACACTACACAACATCACAACACATTGTTTCAGCATCACCAGTGCTATGTGTGCATGCACAATACATCGCAGGATTTGCAAAGTCACGTAAGGCAGATAAAAATCATATGCATCATACTACAATTTACAAATTACAATTGTTCTGTTCTCATTTTCAATTGCATGTTCCTATCCAGTATTGTTTATTTTACTCCAGTCTTCAAGATGCCGAGGGCATTATTAACCTTTAGAACCCTAGGCCAATTTTGCAGAATGTTTTTATAGTTTGACTTATGTTTATCGTGCATTTATTTATTTATTTATTTATTTATTTTACTTAAGGACTAAAACACTTTATTTCTCATAAATCATGTTGCAAATGTGTTGATTGTTTTTCAGCTGAAAATGGGATGTTTAATGATTAGATGCTATTTTAAGTTCTTCATAATACTTGATAACGGTTCAAATGAAATAACAGCCTACATGTCCTTTATTATTTTGTTATTTATGTATCTATAAGTATTATCCATTTTTCAGACTTCTATTCTGAAATTTGAAAGCTGACCAAAGAAAGAGCAAACAGCACCTTCCTTCTCATTTTCCTCTATAACCAATTATTTTGGTCAGTAACATGATCCGTCCTGCCCCTTCTCACTGATCAGTCACAGTCTGCATGTAGAGGAAGCATATACATGTGGACAGAGCAGCACTGGAAGACTCCTTTGGCATTTAAACTTGTATTTAACTCAAGTGATTTTCAGCTGGATTCTGAACTGGATTAGTCTAATATGAGCCTGAGGTATGAAGCCTAGAAAATGGACATGTAACTGCCCACAAAGGGTGGATCTTTGGATCTAAGAGACATGTTGGATCATTGATTTCTCAAGAATTTCCTGTATTATAAAAATATTGCAACATATTGTGCAGAAAACTATAACATCACAATGTCAGTTTTTTTCTAATATCACGGAGCCTTATGTCTGACGTTCCACCCACACTCTGATATAAGCTACACCATCACAGCTGTTGTGAACAGGATTTTTCCAGTTCCATCATTGTCTATGTGCCTCTCCAATGTAAATGCCCTTCCAGATCTGTCATATGTAATTTACATCATATCAGTGTAAAATATTCTTAAAGTTTTTATTATTAAAATGGTTTTGTTCTGAATAAATTTTATCCTTTTTAGTTTTCATTTGCTTTGCTTGATATTGTAATATCACCAATATTGTTGCAGATTTTGACAAATGTCACTGCAAAATCAAGCATTTTACTTCACAACAATGATTGACAAGGCCAGAAAATCCTGGTTCAGTACCAGCCAACCACTCAGATCTGGTACACTTAGTTTGTTCACTAGAAAGCTGACTGAAGGCTCTGTCATAAACAGTCTGACTCGCAGACCAGGGTGCTGCTGGGATGCAGAAGGACATGATTTGTGCGTCAGTTGGAGCCATCACACACGATTAGCTGCTTTGTGTCTTGCCACCCTAAGTTTGCACTCTCAGCTGCTGCCAGCTGTCATCTGCTATGAGAGCCAGCTCAGTATGTCTGGTGTCATGGAACAGAGGATTCTGATGCTTAGAGCTTGCATTCTATTCCTCCTCTTCAGGTTTTTGAAGCCATGATTGCATGGATAAAGCATGACAAGGAAACACGTTTAGAGCACATGCCAAAGCTCATGGAGCATGTTCGGCTGCCACTGTTATCCAGAGATTACTTGGTTCAGGTAAAGTTGACTTCTGGAATTTCCATTGACTTCTGGAAATGTGATAATGTGTGTGTAATATATCCCTGTTGTGTTATTTTTGGGAATTAGATTGTAGAGGAAGAGGCCTTGATCAAGAACAACAACACGTGTAAGGACTTTCTCATTGAGGCCATGAAATACCACCTATTACCTGCAGACCAGCGGCACCTGATAAAAACAGACAGGACACGGCCACGCACACCAGTCAGCCTGCCTAAGGTATGAAATGTTGTGAGTAAACCTTACGTTTCTCATGTTATGTGCTGTAACGCTCAGGAATATTTGATATTTATTTGAATTTACCATTATTGTATATTGTATTTGTTATACATTAACATGTAATTTAAACAATCCTTTGAGCATGCAAGGTTGTAATATATTAAGAAAAATGATGTGGCAAGCTGTATATGGAAATACTTTAAACATACACCTTATAACCAAGTATTTGGACACCTGAATATCAGGCTTGTATGAATTTGTTTGGAATCCCATTCCAAAATGATGGGCACTAATGTGAGCATTTTCAAAGTCATGCACTGATGTTGGACAAGAAGGTCTGGCTCGCAGTCAGGGTTCCACAGAGGTTTTTAGTGGAGTGTTGGACACCTTTAACCCATTCATGCAGTGAACACAAATATGCATTAGTGAGAGCACATACAGTGGGGACAGTGAGCAAACCTGCCCAGGGTGGTGGGCAACCATCACTTCTCTCTATCTCAAGCAGCTTAACCAGTATATTTTTAGCGTTTATTAGCATTCAGATAGCCCCCTCCCTTTCAGCCAGTCAAATGCTGGCATGCCTAAACATTGTCTTTGAGATGTGGACTGGTCATGTACATTGTACATATTGGTATAATTATCTAATATGACTCTTGAGATAATACGTTCATCGGGACTATTCTTAGAACAGTGTTTTGATAATTTGCTTCAGTGGCTAGAAGAAGTAGTTTTAGCCATTTAAAGTAAATCTAATGCACGCTCTGTAGAATTGGTTAAGATGATTCTAATTTGGGCACTTTTAAATGTTTCTCCACCTCATTTCCCTCCTATCAGGTGATGATTGTGGTGGGTGGTCAGGCTCCCAAGGCCATCCGCAGTGTTGAGTGTTATGACTTCCAGGATGATCGTTGGTATCAGGTGGCTGACCTGCCTTCTAGACGCTGCAGAGCAGGTGAGTGTTTGCTTGGTGCCTTCGCTTTAGCTTTCCCCATTTTTTTGCCTTCTGTTAAGCTATCCCCGTGTTTGTGTGTATCTGTTAAACAGGTGTGGTGTTCATGGGTGGTAAAGTTTATGCTGTGGGAGGCTTCAATGGTTCACTTCGTGTGAGGACGGTGGATGTGTATGATGGCGTAAGGGACCAGTGGAGTGCAGTTCCCAGTATGCAAGAGCGACGAAGCACCCTGGGGGCAGCTGTGCTTGGTGATCTTCTCTATGCTGTCGGGGGGTTTGACGGCAGTACTGGTAAAGCTAGCCTTTGCTTGCTACATTGTTATTGTCCATTCTTTCAAAAACATAGCTAAAATTGTGGTGCAGACAGTGTTCCAGAGCTGTCGCTGTAAATTTTGTACCTTTCAATACAAACCTTAAATTGCAAAGCTTTTATTATTTTTAAATCTTTTCACTTGTTTGAGTGCTTTTTAAAACATTTTTAACCACAGCATAGAGGGTTTAGCTACAGATTCAAACTACTATGCAGCATTTCAGCACAGCTTTAACCTAAATATCTAAAATGCTATGATGTAGCCTAAAATGGACTCTTGCTGTCCACCCAACACTTCTCAGCTTTGACCGTTTGCGATTTTTTCAGAATATTGTGCTGTTTTGGGAAATATGCAAATATCAGTTAATATTAATACTATTCGCCATTGCTCATCTTTCTCATGTAAGAGAGCTAACATTACCTTCATCACCTAAAAGTCCCTGCATTATCCACACGTTAACACTTGCTGACTGGTTGTCCTACACTTTCCCACTCACTCTGTCCCTCACCCTTCTGCAAAGAGGAAGGATGAAAAGGTCCAACTGAAAGAGCTGCAAAAACTACTGTTACTGAGTACTGGCTCTTTAAGGTGCCTAAACATTTCATCCTTTTTATTATTTATGATGTTTTGAAAGTAATTGTGCAAAAATATTGTTTTTGTGTTACTTTTCCAGTTAACAGCCAAACATTTACTGTGGCATACAGCTGTATGTATTGCCTGGAGCATGACACAGTAGTTTGCGACTGTATTGGTGACAGTGATGGAAAACATTAGGCCTGGGTCGAGGCATACCTTTTAGATTTGGCATTAACTTTTGCAAAACCACAGCTGTGACATGTCATTATCCTTGCTGTTTTCTGTATTTTTGCATTTTATTTGATTGTTGGTATAAATTGTTACCCTCGCTTACACTCACTTGCTCTGTCCTCTCTTCAGGCTTGTCCTCAGTGGAGGCGTACAATCCCAAAACCAATGAGTGGGTGTTTGTGGCTCCCATGAACACCAGGCGGAGCAGTGTGGGAGTAGGAGTGGTGGATGGTAAACACTAATTTTCAGTGTCTCTCACTTAAACCACCAACTACATTTATTTTAGTCAGTCAAGCCTCTCTGTTGTAGATGCAGTTATTTAAAAAAATAGCAAGACTTCTTGTTTTCGTGATCTATATATATATATGTCTGCTAAATGCCACAAATGTAAATGTAAATATATGTGTGTGTGTGTGTGTGTGTGTGTGTGTGTGTGTGTGTGTGTGTGTGTGTCTGTGTGTGTCTGTGTGTGTCTGTGTGTGTGTGTGTGTGTGTGTGTGTGTGTGTGTGTGTGTGTGTGTGTGTGTTTTCAGGGAAGTTGTATGCAGTGGGGGGATATGATGGGGCCTCACGACAATGTCTAAGTACTGTGGAAGAGTACAATCCAGTCAGTAATAAATGGGGCTATGTGGCTGACATGAGCACCCGACGGAGTGGAGCAGGTACACTTTACTGATTTAAATCAGAATATCTGAATATTAATTTAGGGCTAAGTGCATATGTCCTATATAGATTAACCCTGGTATTAAAACGTGTGGTATTAAAACATTTGCTTAATTGCAGTATTGATAAAAAATGCAGCTGCACAAATGGCCTTACCTGTTTCAAACAGCAGAGTAATGTAAATATCATTACCTGGACATAAAATATTTTGAAAGAGCTCCACTGTATGTGTGGCTTTCTTCATTTATTTTTGTAAAAGGGAGGTGTGTTACTTATTATTCATAAAAAAATGGGATAAATTTCCCTCCAATGTGGAAACACCAATTTCCCAACCCTGTTAGGACTCTCCTCCTAAAACATATGATGCTCCTGACACTTTGTGGGTGAAGACCAGCACGTGGTTGCTTTGATACATGTGAAACCAGCCACCGCCTCTTTCTAACTGCTGCCATTGCATCATTGCTAGGCAGCCTCAGAGGAGAGTCCCCATCGTTGATACAGTGGCTAACAGACATCTATGCCAGCCAGTATTGCAGGGTGTGATGTGGGGAGAACACCATCTACCCAGCCAGAGAGAGCGTGACCAGTTTTTTCTCTCTTGAGCTGCTGATGGCAAGCAGCATGACCCGGGATTTTAGAAAGTTTTAACTTCGTAAGAGAAAACGTCTGCTTTAATTCCACTAAAGGTCAATAGTTATAGTAATCATACGTTTATATAACGGATAATATACAGGAGTAGAGACGTAGAATAATAATTGCATATTTTCGTATGTGATTCCATGAAAGTGTGATAACATCTGAGAGTGTTATACTGTGAATATCTTCAGTCGTACACCTGACTGACATACTGTTTATTGGATGTGTAACTTCATGTCCTCGCTCTCTGTTCATGTATGTATGTGTACAGGAGTTGGTGTCCTGAATGGCCAGTTGTATGCAGCAGGAGGACATGATGGTCCCCTGGTGAGGAAGAGTGTGGAGGTGTATGACCCAGCCACAAACACCTGGAGGCAGGTGTGTGACATGAACATGTGCCGAAGGAACGCAGGTGAGCTGCTACACCACAGTGTTAAGACAGTTACATGAGACACTTTATATACTGACTTATTTTAGTTTTTTAGTGGAAAATATGTTTTAAAACACAATTGTAATCTACCTGCTCTATATGAACAAAAGTATTGGGACACCAGCTCTCTCACTACTCTCTACTTTGGAGCATTGCTGTAAGGTTTTGATTGCATTCAGTAACAAGAATTAGTGAGGTCGGGATGCTGGATGATCAACACCCCATCTTACACCCGGCTACATCATTCCAGAGAAAAGGATAGGTTCTTAAGGTTCAGAGAGTCCAGAGGTAGTGTTTCTCTACAGGGACTAGACAAGCTGTGTGTGCATTTACACAATAACTGCAAGTTAATATTCATTAGAAAGGCTGTCCAGAAACAAAGTGTATTTTTATTTGTATGTTATGTGTATATTGTTTTGTTTTTCTGTCACCTGTCCAATAAACATGTAATATGACTCTGTATGCAGGAGTGTGTGCCATTAATGGCCTGCTGTATGTGATTGGTGGAGACGATGGCTCATGTAACCTGTCATCTGTGGAATTCTATAACCCTGCTACAGATAAATGGAGTCTCATTCCCACTAACATGAGCAATGGACGCAGCTATGCAGGTGAGACTCATTCACTGCCTTTAAGTTTGTCAAATTGTCTTTTTTTTATGTAGTTAAGGCATCAAATGGGTGTTTAAATAAATACAAGCCACACTAGTCTGCAGTCAACCATTGTGTAGTAATGGGTGGTATACTGGTTCATTCGGTTTACTGGTTCAGATTAGCCTAAAGTCTGCTTTTCTTAATTACTGTAATACCTGTATTACCCCAAATTAAATTGTTAGGTATAAAATTAGACTCACTGCAGTTCCTTGGACCTTCTTGCTTAAAATAAACCAACAGGCTCAGAGGACAACTAAAGGGGAGCATTAAGAGTGTTTTTGCAGAGAGTGAGTTTTTTTTCCAAACTCCTTTCCAGCACTATGCATTTTGTCAAACCGTTTTTGAGCCCAGGAACAAGAACCCTTCACTGGTCCCCCTGAAATTGTTGGCTGTCCACTCTGAGTGCTACAGTTGTGTCCATTTTGTCATATGACTGCTGCATAGTTAAAGCCTTCTCCAGGAAGCTCCTCGCTTGCAGGTGTGACACCTCCAGTAAACTGTTCTTCAGGCTTGGGTGTTTGTATCTTAGGAAAAAAATTAAACGTGATAAACAGAAAATGCAAAAATGTGATGTTTGAAATATATAATCGATCCTAGATTCAAAAAGAATTCTTCTGTAAAAGCAAACCGGTGATAATGAGCCCCGCCCCCAAACAAGCCTAGAATCAGTTGTGGGCGTGGACTTATTGAGGACAAGTGTGAAAATGCCCTTAATGTCATAACCCTATATTCTTAAAATGACCAAGAACATGAACTAGCAGTGTTTCGTATTTGTATGTGCATGTTTTCTGCACCCTCAGGTCTTTGGAACATTCTCACCCGTTTTCTTTCATTGCAGGAGTGTCAGTTATTGACAAACCATTATGACTAAGGGCACTGGTGAGCAGGATCCCACTGACAAGTGAAGAGAATGGCTGCGGTAGGCAGACAGTCATTTGAAGTTGATCCGTGGGTGAAGGCGTGTTGGGGACTGTCTTTTCCTCTCCAGGTCACGCCGACCCTGCTCACCATAAAAGACTGCATAAAGCACACCATCATGCAGACTGGCCACCAGAATGCAAGCCTAGGGACGCACATGTTGAGCCCTGTGGCCTCTCACTCTCCAAATAATGCCATTTAACATTGCTGATTATCCAAGAGGCTGGATACCCCCCTGCGTGTTTGCATCAGCCCTTACTCGGACTGAGAGTTTTCAGTTAAAGTGGCCTGACGGAGCGGAGCCTGCGAATGCTAAAGGATGGTTTAATGAAGTGAGACAGCAGGGGCTGGATTGGTGTGGGAAACTCAGCTGCAGCTACAGAGAATGCCAATTTCCCTGCTCTACTACTGATTTAAAACACTGAGGAAGCCACTGCCTTTCATCCACTTATTAAAGTGGTGAGAGCCTTCAAGGCAGGAGCCTAAAACGGGTCCATGCACTCTACAGCAAAAAGTGCAGTATTTACTCACGATCATGGCGACTGGCCTCAAAACATGCTCACCTAAAAGGACAAGCTTCAGCCACCGCATATCATTCCCCTACCACCACCAAACTGGACCAGAACTGAAAAAGTCCACCAGTATTATTCTGCTCTTGTTCTCACAAAGGGATTTTACTTTTGCTATTGATTTGTATGACGGACTGTTTTTGACTTTAACAAGGAAGACGTACTGTAGAAACAACACTGCAAAGAAATGTACACTAACTGGAGAGCAGATTACATCCTCTGCTTTTTGTGCCATAATATAGTTCATCATTAGCAAGTCTGTACTGAGACTCAGAGTAACCTCGTACAGGACTGTAAAAGCCAGAGACCACCCTTCATTGATTCACTTCCTCTTAGAACAATCGTTAAGTTCTCCCTTAGTCAGCAGCAGGGAAAGAAAAACTATGTGGAAGACAAAATGACAGAAGTCTCAAACATTAAACATACAGGTACATGCCAAAAGTCACGGGATAGCAGTCTGTAAATGCATGATTTGACATTACCGCTGGGAACTGCTTGGGAACCTGTTTTAGTTGTGAGGTGTTCTCTTGTGAGTGAGGTTGAACACTGGCCATTTACTATTCCTCGATCTACAGTGTCATGTGTGTACCGAGAATGTCATAGAAGGCATTACCATCCACAGTGTACGGCGCAATGGCCTCCCATTGGTACTTAATGATGGTGACTGACCAGAACTGACTCTGTGAACAGATAAGCGACTCTAGGAGAAATCACATCCACGTTCAGTGCAGGGGCCGCACACACATTCAGCAGGTCAGTGCAGCCTTCTTAGGTTCCACTGAATATGGGAGCAGAATGTGAACACATCTGTTAACACCGTGACACCGCGCCAGGGCTCACGAGGTACCAGTTGTCTCCAGCTGATGTGTTCTTGTGTATTACAAACCCACAAAACCATGGAGAGTTGTTAACAAGGCACTGTGCAAGTTGGTGGTGGTTCCATACTGGGGTGTGTTCTATGGCACGGGGTATGCCCACTGGTCCTCCTAAGCATGTCATTGACTGGTGCCCACTGAGTTTCACAGCTTGCTGACCATGTGCAGCCATTCGTGGATTTCATGTATCCCCATGATGGGATATTCCAGCAGGATAATGCTCCGTGCCTTTGGGCCACTGTTGTCCAGAATTGGTTCTATAATGGATTCCCTGAACACACCTGATCGAGGAATGTTAAATGCTCACACAACTTTGCAAATGGAATGTCCCATCGATCTGGCTCACTATTATTCCTCACTCGATCTCTGATAATACGTGTCACATTGCCATGAGCACGCTGACCAATGTCCATCCTCTCAAGATAATGTCTCTCAATGTATACTGGTGTGGGCGTTCCCAAGCTGTCCGCTGAATGTAACACGATTTCAGAATCTATTTACATACCGATATCCCATGACCCCGGCACATCAGATGTTTCTTTCTTTTCTGTAGCTTTTTGCAGGGAGATGGTTTCGTCTCCAGAATTCAGTCACAGAAGTGAGAGAAACTTCTTATTCAGTGCCAGTGAGTGATGCTAAAGTGTGCGTGGTCTGGCATTGCCAGGCAGTCAGCAGCAGCAGTGTCAGCATTTTGATTTGATGTTTCTGTCTCCATCTTCACATCCCGAAATTCTAATTCATTGCCTGTCTAAGAATCAGGTCTGCATCCTTTAAGACCCACAGCAGTGAGCTGTCTTCTCACAGCATGGACTGTTTTACAGATCTGAATGAGAATGGCGCTTAACTTACTCCTCTCTTCAAGAGTACTTTAAGTGCTGTTTATCAGATAAGGGGAGATTTGGTGGACTACAAGGCCTTGTATGGTTAGGAGTCCCATTTTCCTTGGATGCCCCTGCCTTGATTCTGACCTTTTTGGAAATACTTTCTGAAATGGAGAAGTACTTAATTAAGTTTTGAGTGACACATAAATGAAGGGGTATCTCTGACTTGTCCAGCATTGGAAATGTGCCAAATCTAACAGATGTGTCAACTTAGTTGCATATGAGCACCTTTCTGAGGTGTGTTTTGGTCAGTAATCAGAAATTGTTACCTGGTATTAGAACTGGACTAAACTGCAGTGACCGATATTAGCACAGACAGGTCTGATCATATTGCACTGGCATCTGAAAGAGCCGGTACAATGTTTAATGGCAATAAAACGTCTGACCTGGTCTGCAGGTTAATGAAACACTATTACAAGCACAATTGATTTTAAATATGTTTACTTGGTCTCTATCTTCTGGATGGTGTTGGTTCACCATTTAATGTTCTAACAGTGTTTCTCAACCCTGGTCCTGGGCACACCCCTTCTCCTGGTTCCAACACACCTGATTCAGCTAGTCAACTCATTTCAGAGTTGCTGGGGGTGTGGTAAAGCATAGAAACCTTACATATGTGCAGGGCACTGATGCCTTCAGGACCAGGGTTGAGAAACTGTTCTATCAGTAAAAGGAGATAGAAGGTGCAGAACCTGAAGTCTGGATACATTTCAGACAGTAACTACAATAACTTATCTAACTTACATGAATAATAGATGATCATTAAAAACAACATACATTTACGTGCACTGAAGAGCCTTATCTTAAAGTAATTATATAACTGGAGAAACTGATCACCAGGAGTTCAAATATTTATTAAAAAGTACATTTTCATCACTCTGTATTGATGTTTGTCCTTATGTTTTCAGTACAGCAAGACTATGCAGCTAATATCATTCTGAAATAAAATGAAACTAGCTTTGGGAGAAGCTGCTGGGCCTGAGTGTGAAGTGTGACATGCATGCCCAGCTCTGTAAAAGGTGCTTTGGTGTATGATTGATGGTTTTGGATTACTCTATAAAGTGGTTTGTGCACAATAGATTTTAATTTCTAAAGCAATGTACCATTAAACTGAACGATTAAACGCAGTCTTTGCCTGAAGACTTCATTAACCAATTCATCAATTTCTGCTCCAATAAATGTATTGTACAGGAATTCATGTAAACTGAGCCACTGAATCATTGTTCTCACAGCTGCGTTCCCCCTTCCTCTGTTGACCACTGGAGGGCAGCATTCAGCAAAGTTTCATTACGAAAAGAACGTTCCTCCAAACAGGAAGCAGAATAATATGGTAAGAGATGTTGTGGATAATGGCTGACATGAAAATAAACAAGCAATAATATATGTCAGAGGTGGGTATCTCAAATCCAAGTCAAAATCTGCCAAAGGAGTTTGGAGACCAGGCAGCAAAATCCTGGGATGGATTTTGAAACTTGATTAAAATCTTTTAAGTTCCATCTTTCAGAGTTTTGTTTGACAAATGTCACTGACTGCTTATATGAATCTTGGCCTACTTCTGAAAAGTTATATAAAAAGGTTCATATTGAATAGTGCTTTAAATTCAAAATTGATTAAAATCATTCATGCAATATTTAAAAGGATTCAAACATTTGTTAGAAATCAGAAACATCTGAAAAACTTTTAACTATATAAAATATCGTCGCTGTCAGACAAAACACTGAATCCGGCAGCTGTTCTACACATTGTATAAAATGTCATGCTGAGTGGACCAAAAGAAAAGAAAAAAATGACTTTTTACACTGACTTTAATTAAAAGTGAATTCATCCCATTTTTAAAACTAATTAAAGTTATTTTATGTGATTAGACTCTTAAATTGATCTGAATCTTTCAAACAGTGATAGATTTTTGCCCAACTTCAAAGGAGTGATCGCCAAAGAAGACAAAAAAAAATAATGAGTCACAAGCCATTTATTGAAATTGCACATACTGGATACAGAAGGCCTCTTGTTTCATTGATAAAGACCTCAACGCTAAGTTATTGCTTCTTTTTTATGGCACAAAAATTAGTAATACAAGATCTTGCCATGCAAACTCACTACCAACAAGCTTTTACAAAACGATAAGCAGATGCTTATATGCGAATACAGGTACTAGACTGTAGATGTATCGCTGTAAGTGAAGGTTAAAAAATGAGTATAAAATAATGCTCGATTAAAAAAAGAACATCCTCATAACACCGTCACATAGTGATACACAGGGGCTTAAACATGCATGAAAATCACAAACACATCCTTCAGATTCAAGCAGTGCTTCAGTTTACAAGATTAACAAAAAGAAAAATGGGCTGCATTCCCAGAATGCTGTGCAAATAACGTACATCAGCTCCCAAAGCCATTTTCTGTTGCCGTCCTTGTTAACTCACTTCTGAACTCGACTCGAGTCGTAACCAAAGTAAGGCTATGCCCTACTGCTCGTCTTTTTACTCCCAAGGAACGAACGCTATGTTTCAATTCACCATAGCACTAACATTAGCCCACATTCTCCACCATTACAAGTGCCAGTTGTTTGCCCACATAATGCCCAGAGCAATTGCAAATTGTACATATTTCAGCAGTGCCCTTCACGTTAGAGTTGCTTTATATTAAGCACAAAAAAAAGCTTACATACCAACACATTGACTGTAATGGCTGACAGTTTAACTGACAATGTAATAAATAGATCGCTGCTGTCTTGGCAAGGATGATTAGTGCCTTTAAAAGACCTTAAAGGGCCTCTAAACAGCAGGTTACAGTAAGAACGAGTGAAAACTGGAAGGTCTCGATTAGCAGAAGTTTTAGTGGAACTGTCTGAACTTTATCCTTTGAACGTGTCCTCGTACAAACAATACACAGCACTATGACGAAACAAGCAAACTCAACAGCAGGGCATGGCATGTAGTCACAGCCATTCATTACATTCTTGCTTAGCTTACTTAGTGTTGATGGAATGTAGGTTTAATTGATGCCAGCTTTATTTGTCACCAGTGACATTAGCATGTATAGGTTTCCTCTAAATAAAGGCGTGACTGCATGCCTCCCGAGATTACTGTCCTTTGGTGAGAAAGTAGGACTGGGAGGCTTCATTGAGAACCTCTGGAGGAAGAGATGGTTGAGGGGGGGTCAATAAACCTCCTCTACACTGCGAGTGCTGCAGAGTGACCTAACGCCATGCCTGACTAACCAGTTGTTTAACAAGGACAACAAGAGTGACACAAATTCTCGCTCCAAAATCACTCCCTGAATGTGTGAATAAGTGAATATCCTCTGTCTTATCAACCTCCTGCACTTGCACACTTGGCCACCATGTCCATGCTTTCAATCAATCATTCGTCCATTAGAATCAATGTGAATCTGTCACAAGATAATATAGAAGAAAGGATATAAATAATAAAAAAAAAAAACACATCTAGTTACATCTATTGTTAGCATACTACTCAACCATGCAGCCAGACAGTGACGAACGAATACTATATGATAGTCTGGCAGGCTGTGTGGATTTTCAGTGTTTTTTGTTTTTTTTTTCTTCTTTTCTGACTGAAAATCCTTGTGTCTGTTAAAGAAACAAAAGAAAAAGAGCACCAGCTTATCCTTCTGTTTATCACGTTTTCGAAAAACCCTACGAAAGAAAACAGTCTACATTTATTTACAGTACCGTACCGGTCAGTAACTTCTCATCGGAGAAAAAGAGGATGTACCATTAACACAGAAACGATATTATGCTTACACACAATATGGATTTACAGTGTGTGTAGTAGAGACACAGGCAGTTCTGTCCAAAAGAACACACTCCGATAGAGCAGGAGGCTCCCCAGGGTTTGGGGATGTAGCTTGAATCCATGGCATAAGTCTCTATGAAAGATGCTGACCATTACCTTGGTCATGAGTTCGGTTTCAGCTGTACACATACACGCGCACGTATACATACACACTCGCATACACACTTCTTCCGAGCCGGTTCCAACAACGAACATGTCCTTCATTCCGAGCATTTCTCACTATGAGAAAACAAAGTCACCATGACGAAAGAAAGAAGGACAAACTAAAAGTCTGAATCTTAAAGGTAGACAGAGAGAGAGAGAGAGAGAGAGAGAGAGAGAGAGAGAGAGATGTTCTGCTGTATCTCACACACAAGGGGAAGACACAGAGGTTAAGTGGGCGACTGTTCGATAGTAGAGTGAAGATGAAGATGTGTTCCTCTTCCTCAGCAGCACTGAGGGGGTTTTAAGTAGCATCGTAGGGTTGGGTAGGCCCCAGCAGTTACAGACTGCCAGCTGTCGGCTGATGGGAGATGGCTGATGTAGGGCCTCGCTGATGCAGCATGATTGGTTCCCCGTGGTTCTAGATGGACTTGGAGGAGTCCTGCTTGCTGATTAGGACCTCCAGCAGACGTAGCTTGGCTTTGATGCGTTTATACTCCTTGTACTCATCCATCATGGGCAAGCGGTCCTCCTTCTGTACGTTCCTGTGGAGGGAGACAGCAGGGTCACTTCAGCATGTCTAGTGTTTACCTCCCTTGTAGGAGCATCAATCTTCTCCAATAAACACGGCGGTGGGGCACTGTCCTGAAGCTCAAGACTACGCAATCATCTTATTAATCTACTGCTCGTGCCCGCCTGCGCAGAAGCTCAAGGCTGACGCACGTCTGTGTTGGTTTGTTTGTATGGAAATGAAGCTACCAACTCCCCGAGACAATTCTGTTCTTGCTGGAGGAGCATACTGATGAGGCTACTCACAAGAGAAACCAAGAAATCTTCTTTGCGTCTGTGACCTACCTTCCATTCTGTTGGTAGAAATCATCCTCAAACTCACGAATGGTCCTCCGCAGCTTCTTCTTCTCTGCTCTGGCTTTCCATAGCTGCTCCAGGAGCTCTGGCCTGTGGAAAACAAGAGGTGATCAACATCTTGATGCAGATTACTTGACTGAAAATTTAAATGATTTAAATACACAATTTGACTAGATGATTCATAGTTTTGTTAGATGATTCAAGTTATTGAAGAAAATACTGAGCAAAACATCTGAGGTTACTTTCTACTGTCGGATAATATTTGAATCTATATCTCTATATTGGAGCTGTGGTTTATACAGAGTGGATTTGCTAATGAGTCTGAAGTTCAACCCAAAGGAAGTTGTGGGGCTTCAGAGGCAGGTCCCTTGCCTTACCAAGCATGACCTGCTTCCCACAAAGCAATGTAAACCAGGTTGGCAGGTGAGGGCAAAGTGTGTGCAGTAACGGAGGCAGCTTGAGGATAAGCAGGTGACAAGGCTGTGTGTGGCACCTAAACCAGTCATCTGGACTTGGGCTAAGCGGTCCATGTAGTCCATTTCCTTCTAAAGGGATTACTGCCTTATCAAGCTCGAGACTTTGAGGTCAGTGACTCTTACAGACGACAGGCCTGCGCAAAGTGCTTTAAATAGGCAGTCATATGATTTGTGTGTGAGAGGACTGCAGCTCCCGGCACATAAACTACTGGCTGCTGCAGTGAGGCTATGTGCATACCAATCATGGTGGACTGGCACGCCAAGCTGAAGCTAAGCAGCTTTAAGGAATGAAACAGGAGACCTGCATTGATCATTAATGATACTGTTAAAAGTCAGAATGCAGTTCAGCTGTTTATCCACAGCTATTAAGGCTAAAGATTTGGAGTAAAGCAAAGGTCAGTGCACTTACATAGAGGAGGCATTGGAGCTGGACAGACGCAGATCAAGAGTTAATTTGCCCGAGCTCTCCTCCATCTTGGGTCTAAGGATGCTCTCCAGCTGCTGAGCGCTGGGCTGGGCAGCCGGGTCCAGGGCGATGATGACCTCTGACCCATCACTATGCATTCCCATGATTTCTTGATCTTCTCCGCCATCCTCTTCCTCCTCCTCCTCCTTGATCTCGTCACAAAAGTGGGCCGTCTCACCCTCAATGATGGGCTGCAGGGTCTGGTTACGTCTCTTGCTGGAGGGGGAGGCCTGTGGGGAAAACAGAGAGAGGCAGGGAAGGGTCAGGCTATTCTCGGGCTGAGCACCCTAAAGCAGCTCACGTGAGACTGCAGCCACAGCAGGTTATGAACTTCTGGTGGCACTTCTATTTTTATGTTGGAAAAACACCAGAACCTTTACCTACATACTCAGCAAGAAAACATTCCATCTGCTGACCAGATGAGGGACAGACTATACCCACTCTGTTTGTGTTAAAGCTGTCTGATATTATAGAACTATATATGGCAAAAAAAAAAAAAAAAGAAGAGATCTGTTAGAATTGAAGTACCGACATCAAACAGAGGAGTGAAACTCACAATGATGGGCGTGATGCTGACACGGGTGAGCATCTGTTTCACCAGCCGGTATCGGTCATACAAAGGTTTGACTATCAGACGTTCCTCACGTGTGACCTACAAAAATACATCAGCAAACATCACTAAAACCCTCCAGCATAACCATGTCTTCCAGACGTTGCTACTACAGGTCATAATCATTATTTCTCTTCATTTAAGTACGGGTTAAAAGAAAGAAGGACAAAGAAAAGACAGAAAGAAAAGCAAAAAGAAAAATAGAAAGAGAAAGAAATGAGGCACTCACAGGACGGCCATGCAGTCCTTCATAGTACAGCAGGTTCTTCTGCAGAACAGTTTTCTCACAGGCCAGCTGTTCCTTAGTCATTTTCTGTATAAAGACCACATCACCATTAACACACACTCCACATAATCAGCACAGAGCTCTTTTTTCTACTCGTATAACTTTAATAAATATTTAACATCAGATTTCAGCAGAGAATAATGGAGCACTTCACACAACAACCTGAATGACTGAAGATAACAGCAGGACCACTTATTCCTGAATAGGGTCACAGGGGAGCCGGTGCCCACCCTAGAAAGGGCGCTAGTCCATTGTAGGGTGCACACTAAGGGCCACTTTAGAGTCACCTACCATGCATGTCTTTGGGGGAAACTGGAGTACCACGCTCCACGCTCCCCGAACACGGGGAGAACACTCCACACAGGAACTTCCCCGGTCTCCCCACCCGTGGATCGAACCCAGGTCCTTCTTGCTGTGAGGCAACAGCGCTATCCACTGTGCCACCGTATTGTAATTGTACCGCCCAGGACATTACAATTACCCATATGGGATGATGAAAACCATTGACTTACATGATGAAAACCATTGACTTACATGCACTCTTAGCTTTGTTAGCATTTTAGGTAACTCAGACTCAGAGGAATAAAAGTTTGATGGTATCAATGAACAACTGGACATAGACAGGAATGTAGAATGGGAGTATATGGGCAAGATGTAGCAGTGTGTTGACACTCACTCTGATGTCTTCAGGCCAGTCGTCCTCCTCTCTCTTGGTTTTGATGCGTAGCTGAATGAGTTCGAGCGTCTCTTCACGGGTGGGTCCCAGACCTCTCACCTCACCCTCTTTCTCAAAGCCCTCAGAAGCCGAATGCTCCAGCGTGGAGCCAAAACTTTTAGGCAGAGTGTTGCTGCGTGGTCGTGTCTGCGGGGTTAGCTCGTTGTCGGCCTTGTGTTTGGCATCTGTGCCAGAACAGACACACGCAGATACAGAGAGAAAGAGAAAAAGGCAGTGGGTGAGTGATAGCAGAAGTCATGAGACAGAGTGTATACTGCCAGGATACAGTAGTGTAGTAGTCAAACACAAGCTCTGCAACAGCTACACCAAGAAGAATTCCCACTTAAATCCATCATAGTCAAGTGCTGATGCTGACTTAGTAACAACAGAGGGCATTTGAACATGTGACAACTGTCCTCAGATGAGTAAAAAGTAGAAAAAAAAAAATGTCAAAAAGGCAAGATTGCTGGTTACAGCACATCACTGGGGTTCAGAGCCCCTAATTAGATCCCACCCCCTTAAAAAGACAGGACAAAAAAAACGCAACAAAAAACAATACTAAAGAAAAAAAGCGTTCTTCACACTGCACTAAAGAAACTCACACGTGGCTGAGAGTAGAAGGCTTCTACGGAGCCACAGTCAGAAACACAACCAAGGAAAAGAAGACAGGAGGAAAAAGTCAGAAAAAAAAAAATGTCAATAAGGTCTCAGGTCTACTTACTGCTGCTTGAGTGTACTTACAGAAGTGGGGTGCCTGTCTAGAGGCAGTGAGGGGGCGTGACAGTGTAAAATGGGGTGTGTTCGGGGAAGAGGAGTGACGTCTGTGTGACTGAAGCACCGCCTGGTGCCTCAAGGACCCTTTGGGTAAGAGGTGCTGTCGTCCTGCCGATGGGGGTCGTCCGTAGGGGGGGTTTAGTTAAAGAGAGAGAGAAACTTATTCGGCAGTGCACCTCTGACGGGCGTCAAATGGATAATGGATAATGGAAAGGGTGGGGGCCAATCACAATGGACCAACACATGTGCGAGCGGGTGGGTCCCGTGTGAGATGGAGCAGTGATGGGGAGACGACTCCGCTCTGTCTGAGGACCACACTGGCCACTGACAGCACACTACTGCTAATCATCAACTCGAGTACCAACCCGAGACCCAGCAACCCTTGCTCTCAATACGCACACACGCACACGCACACACACGCACACACACGTGCGCTTACCTTTAAGCTGCTTGCGGATTTTGGTGAGGTCAGTCATCCACTTCAGGACCTTGGGATTAGCTGCCTTGTCAGCATGAGATGGCTGAAAACGGAAGACGGAAATAAGAGTCATCACAGCATCTTGGAATCCGTGGGCACGAGGCATTAATACCTACTGGACAGGGGTCTAACTCATGACAGGTTAACACAGTGACCAGAGAATGGATTGAATCCACAATTCCAACTTTCCTCTGGCATTAATAAAGTAATTCTGATTCTGATTTTGAATTCAAGGACACAGAAGCTCTGAAAACACATGCATTACCTGTGGCGCAGCAGTGGCACCAAAGTCATAAGACAGTGCAAGCTTATTAAGGCAGTCACAAAAATTAATGAGTAGTGGTCTTTAAAATGGAAATGTGTGCATACAATGGAGGCTTGAGTTTAAGAAAATGATTTCAAACAAACAAAACAAACACTGTCCATGTCCCTCTCTAATAATTCCCTCGTTCAAACATGTTTTTCTGCATTTTCATACAAAAAATGACAAAGATAAGATGAAAGCAATGCATACAAATACATTCTGGATCACATATCTCCATTTCTACTTTGTCTATCAACATCAATCATGGAGTGCTGCATTGAAACGGCATGCTAGTTCAACATGACGTTTTTATGCTGTGACATCTAGAGCTATGGTTTGATCAGGCGTAATCAGCAACTCCTAACGGAAAACATACTATGGTTAATTATGGAATATAATGGAATTGATAATGGAACATTTATTTCAGTTATTTGTTTGATTGCACATCTTAAGCCTGTACACTGCTGTTTACTCCAAGCCCTCTTATGAAGTTCATAATGATGGAGTACCAACCATATAGTTCTTGTCTTTCTCAAACTGCTCCTCGAACTGCTTGATCTTCTTCTTGAGGTTCTGGAGTTTCTTGGTAAGCTGCTGAGAGACTGTGTCTCCCTTCACACTCTCTTTGGAACTGAAAGAGGCCCTGCGAGGCCTGGAGAAGAATGGAGGAACAAGAAACGAGGAGTCAAATTTAAAAACCTAAATAAGTTCATGTATTTGAATACTAATGATTTATTAATGGATGAATGTAAATAGTATGAGCATTATGGGAAATCAATATATGAATCGTATTTAGGCCACAAGCTGTCCACATGTTTTGCTTTTACAGTGAGGACTGTTCAATTTGTATCTTTACAGTGAGACACATTAGTAAACCAGCCATTAGGGGTGTAGTTTGTGCACTACTGGTGCTGGTCCCAAGCCCAGATAAATGGTGAGGGTTGCGTCAGGAAGGGCATCCAGCATAAAACTTGTGCCAAAACTATAATGCAGATCATAAATATGATGATCCGCTGTGGCGACGCCTAAAGGGAGCAGCTGAAAGAAGAAGAAGACAGCAAGACGTGTCAGTGAACGATCTCTTTACCTCCCACAGGACAGCGCTTTGGTGGGAGAGGTGGCATCAGAGTCCTGCTGCAAGAAGCGCTGGCTGTGGCTAAACTCCAGGAAGCGCCGGGCTAGCAATGGCTGAGCTTCCTCCTCCAGAGGCAGTGCCAGCATTCGGCCTGCCAGCGGAGACAGCTGTGCCTCTCCAGACTCACTCTCTTCTTGCCATGACATGAACACTGGAACAGGATCTATAGCACACACAACCGACCACGGTCACCAAAAACATTAAGGAACAGTTAGGACACAGAACCCCAGAACAGGGGGTCAGGACAAAGGAGACTAAGGGGACCCACTCTATGAGGGCAAGTGTAGGGTATTTAGTGAGCGAGAGGGATGGACATTAAGGACCTGGACAACACAACGAGGACCAGGGAATCAGCTGGAAAACAGAGGGTCAGCTGAGAGTCGTAGCTGAGCAAACACCATTAACAAGTATCCTTTAGTATTCTCACACTTTGCTGAGGGAAGACACCACTACATCATGTCCTATCTATTACATGCCTACAGCTGATCTATGAATGCAACAACTGCTAGGTTGGACAATCTTTGAGAATTTTGGTAAATATCAGATATTACTACATATCAGTAACAGCAGGTAAATGCTTTAAGAATAATGTAACAGCATCAGATAGACACTATGATTTTACTTGCTATGCATACATCAGAATTCAGCATGTTTATGTATATTAAGGAAGACAAGGCATGTCCTAATTTATTCTAATTGTATTTTTCACATCATATATGTCGAATTGTATGTCACCATTCAGCTGTAAGATATGATTTTGTGTCCATATCACCAAGCCCTATAGTAATTTTACATTTACATTTTCAATCACTCCTTACTTTTTTTCTGTAATGATAAAGGTCTTGAGATGCAACACCAATGTTTCATACTGAATTAAAAATGAGGTACAAATTGGTCAAAAGTAATTGGTGAGCTAAAATTTCTCCTAAGTTTAATAGGACTTTCCTTACATTCTGTGAAGCCTGTCCAACTGTACAGCCATCATCATATATCCAACAAATATTAATATTTAAACAAAAAAGTTTTTTCCCAAATCATTGCCAGCAGAGGGCTTCAGCAGCCACTGGTACAGGAGTGAATAGTCTTCTAATGCTGCTGCTGTGTGGCACCAGACGCACTGAAGCATGCTAACCTTGTCACGTTGGCCTGTAGGGAGAACCAGAGCTAGATTCTCTTCCCGAGCCAGAGAGGCCCCCAGAGCTTCCATGAATAGAGAGAATGTACTGGCCTGCAGCCCACCGCTATGGAAACTTAGCCAGTCTACTTAACAGTTTCCACATATGAGGCGGGCTATTCATCAAGAGAAGGCTGATGTGTTTGCAAAGGACAGACTGAAACTGGTGGGAGACAGCAGTAATTGGGTGCGAGACGAGCTGGGATGAGGGAGGTGTACAGGTCTGTAGTGATCTCAAGAGGGTGATTAACACAGCTCATTATGAGAGAGGGAAAGAGGACAAGAGGAAGAAGAGAATGGCTATGGAGCTACTACTTACCGTGCCCTTCCCTTTGCAGGTGCATACATGTGAAGTCTATGAGGGGGATAGTGTTGGGGCATGATGCTGACCAGGCATGGGTGAAGGGACAGAGAGAGAAAAAGGAGAAGAAAAGAGATAGAAAAAGAGATATAGAGATAGATAGATAGATAGATAGATCGAGAGAGAGAGAGAGAGAGAGAGAGAGAGAGAGAGAGAGAGAGAGAGAATAGCACAGAAGACTGTAGTGAGCTTTATTCCTTGCCAATCAATCATCACCAGGCCACACACAGACATACGTACACATACACATATGTATGGAATGATATGCAGTTATGGCTGAAGTGAAAATGAGTTATGAGTTAACCTGCATACATTATATTTATCTTTTAAGCAAACAGTAAGACAGTTTAAAAGCACTGGTCCAAAGCTTAGAATCACTGTTTTCAGTAATATAAAACATATGATCATTTTAATAAATATTTTACTGCCAACTGGTCAGGCAATAAACATCAACAACATTTAAAATAAGAATATAGTTGTGACATAAGTTATTACTAGTTCATTAGTATGTCTCATTTTCAAAATATTATTAAGACAAAATCAACATTCTGCAGTACAGTTTATTATATGTGCAACATTTTTCCATGAAATGATTTCTCTAAAACACTAAATATAGAACAACTGTTTAATTTTTATTTTTTAATAAAAAACAAAGTGATTCTAAACCTTTGGACAGTAGTGAATGGCATGTTCTGGGTTTGGGCAATGAGAATTTTACTGGCAACTGATCCATTAAAAATGGATTTGCCTCATTAAACTTTCATTAATAGTTGATCTATTAAATCTATCTACTTGTTTACAGCTGAAGTGTCAAGGACACAGAGTCACCACTTTATCTATGGGTCAAGTACACACACACACACACACACACACACACACACACACACACACACACAACACACACACAACACACACACACACACACACACACACACACACACACACACACACACACACACACACAACCTCATTGTGTGACCATACGTAAACTGAAACGTGTCATATGACAGGTTTCTCTCTACTGGGCATATATCTGCAGATACGCAGTGTTTGCACCAAACTCTGCCCTGTTTCCATAAGGGGCATTGTTTTAAGGCCTAAAGATCAGCCTACCCAAAACAGGAACATTAGCAGATTTAGTTACCTCCTGACTCCCCATCGGTGAAGACAGAGCTAAGCTGGATGTGGCTGGAGCTGGCTTCCTGGCAGGGCTGTTCAGGCGTCTCTGTGTTAGCGTTCAGATCATACACATCTGGAGCAGACCCCTAAACAGGCAAGAGAAGCAACACAAGATTATTTCTAGTGTGTATCATAAACGTAATTAAAAAGTGCAATATAAAAAGTAATTAAAGATAAGTTTAAGTATTTCATGTACATAAACAGTAGAAAAAAAAAGATGCTCAGGGTCCCGGCAGAGCGTTAGGATTAGTTGAACGTCTGACAGTACTCACAGAGTTGGTCTCTTCAGTCTGGTCCATGCGCTCACTTTCTGGATAGGTTTCTTGTCTGTGTGAAATAAAAACATACATACTAAGAACCGAAGTACAGATAGGGCTATACTAAGGATGGGAAATATATTGATATTTGTATCGATATCAGGAAACAAACAGCAAGATATGCGCTTAGGTGATATTGTTTATATTGAATTTTAAGTTATTAAATAAGTCTTTTAATACTGCAGAAAACCTTTTTTTCTACTTCCTGACTCTGCTCTGCTCTACTCTCCTCCACTCCCAGTCATGCAGTAGTAGAAACTTCAGAGTGTATTAAAAAGAAATAAAGATCAAATTTCTAGTTTTTCATTGTATTCATCACATCATATATCGCAGTTCAGCTAAAATATCAGGAAATGATATTTTGTCTATAGTACCCAGCCCTAGGCTACACCCTAAAAAGATACAATAAAGTACATTTCAAGTCCTTTTCTGCAGCCATGTTTATTATACCAGTTAAGATACTATTATGTACCAAAAGTCCAATATTGTATTGTTGAGGGCACATTTATTACAGTTGAAGTTCTGTGTACAAAACAGTATGCATGTGAACAGCTTGATGATTATGAAAGTGCGCTTTTATTTTTAGCCCAAACAAATTTGTATCACAGCCAAAGTGAAGCTGCACGTCTCTAAATATACTAGTGTCTTATTATGGCTGAAATATGACTATACTGCAAGTAGATACAGAGTGTCAGGGGTCGCCAACCCTGCTCTGTGATGTGGTTGAAGGTTTTCAAAATCAACTATTTGAGAACCAGCTGAGACCTGAGACCATATTCCTGAATACATCAGTGGAATCAGGTGTTTGGCTGGTTTGTTTGGAATAAAAACCTGCTGCCGTCTACAGTCTTTTGCGGATAAGATTGGATACACCTGACTTATTCCCTATAAAGACCTTACCAAAATCACACACTTGGAGATTTTGGAGCTTAGCTGCTTCTAAACCAAGCCAGACTTTCTCCGTTGAAATAAACCTAAATCTAAGCTTCTAAAGATGAAGTCGATAAAGCTTAAATGGTGGAAAGTTAACCTTGCAGTTGTCCTGATGTTGTTCTCAGCATCTATGCAAGCCTCTGTGTCAAGGTCCATGCTAGAACTTTCCTCTGCTGCAAGGTTGCTGAGCTGGGAACCTTGAAAAGCCTGGGAGTGGGGAATGAAAAGAGGATTTAGTTTTATGTACAAACACAAAACACATGTATCACTTTCTGTTTCAGGTTTAAGCAGCAACAGGAATGAAATGCTCGGGTGACTTTATGGAGGTTTATGTGAACAATGAGTACAGAGCAGACACGGCTCAGAACAAACTGTTCTTTTGGTACTTTAAGTGTGAGGGAGATGAGAGAACACTGAGACAGAGCCTCGCAAGTGCTCAAGGTCTATTGGCTATTCGAATGTTCTGGTGGCAGGACGGTCTGTGTGTGTGGTGTGGTGTTGCTATGCAGATGCTGCTGTCATTCCTTGGGGTGATCTATTAAAAGAGGGTGACCCATTTCAGGGATGTGTAGACCTGGATGTAAGCCACAAGTTTGATGGTGGTGCAGAGAGGAAGGAAACAGCTTGCCTTGCCCAGCTGAAAACAGTACACAGCCTGTAAATCTGACAAACTAGGCCTTGTTTCACTTTCTGGAGGTCAGCATAAAGAACAACAGCCTGGTTGTGTATGGAAAAAAGCTACGTATTGGGGACACATTGTAGCTGTTGTGCATCAGTGCTCGATATTGGAAGTTCTCATTTCACACACACACACACAAACATCATGGCCTTTGTGCTTCCAAGGGAAAGCCTTATGCTGAAGCACTAGGGTCTCCCACAAACACAAACTTCACCCTGTGAACGGACCTCACTGTCTTCTGCCGATTCCTCTGCCTCTGCTGCACAAAGAGAGCTAGCTTCAGCTTGATCTTCATGCTCTTCTGACCTTGTCATCTTCTCATCAGCCACATTGCTGTGGAGGCACACGGACGGTAAGTACGTTATGGCCAAACAAACAGAAAACAGCCACAGCATATTGTTTCAAACCCACTTCAGTGGTTGTACAAACAGAAATTAATTATCAAGAGCATCTACAGTGTTTATACACCCTCACCTCTGGTCCGGTTGGCAGGAGGACCCCTGGCTCTCATAGCTGCTGAGTCCCTGGTCTAAGGAGCTCTGCAGATCAAGCAAATGCTGCTCAACTGCAGCCCGGATGGTCCTCTGGAGGATACTGTGGAGACACACAGCCATCATAAGAGCATTCACAGTCACACACATTAGAATATGCTTCACACAACCATCAAAGAACACATTTTCACATTCAGGCTACAACATATGGTGTGCAAGTTTAGCAGTGTATGACCCATTTAGCTAGGCTGCTGCTACCAGGAGGCCTTTTAGATGGTAGATGTTTATTCATGAGTAATGTGGCCCACATTCAGCATACCATATGAAATGTTTGTACAATATTTCTATTTTGGAAAATAAACTGGCCCAACTGCTGCTTGCTGTGGCTGTGATCCGGCACCCAGATTCAGATAAAGTCATCGCTGCCATTTCACTGTGGTATGTAGGCCAGATTAAAGTAGTAAGTGTGGGACTGAACTGGGACACAACTCATTTACTATCTGGGGTTGATTATCCAAGACACCTTTGGTGTCTGAAGCTTGTTTCTTCTACTAACAACAAGCAACATGAAACAGTCTCTGGAAATTATTTCATGGAAAAAAAATGTTGTAACTTGATTTACAGCACAAATTATAAACTATACTCCAGAATGTTTTAAATGAGTGTTTAAAAGAAAACTGCTGGAGTGCCGAATGGTTAAGGTACGAAAAACATGAACTATTATCTCCAGCGAGATAAAGGTACTACTTTTTATAATGGCTAAAATGGTCTGCCATGTTGCAACCAGAGTCTGTGCAGTAAAAACCTATGGTCACACAACAAGTAATGTGGCCCAAATTCATTTTTTCTCTCCAAATTTGATCTTATTTTAGCTGTTCACACTATCTTTTTAAATGTGACCTATATCAGACATTCATCTGAACACTTCAGACTCCTAAACTGATTCACATGTGCCAAATTTCAGTTTTGGTTTCATCTTCGCTCAAGCTATCAAGCAGTTCCATTGTCTGACAGCTGGGCTTATTACAGAGAATGCATCTGAGCTTGCTGTAGAAAGGGCATGTTATTTAGCCATGGCCACACCATTGGTTTGATGATTTCTTCAGAAGCATGGAGAAGATATGGTATGTGCCTTTGAATTTTATTTGCACAGATGCATCACCCCAAACATTTCACTAATCCATTTTCCATTTCTCCTCAGCGTTTACTTATGACAAATAGTTGGATCGATATAAAGTCTCATGGATTCCAATCTGGCTATTCAGATTGAGTTGTCTGGCCACCAATCAGATATGTATTGGGTTTCAATATCACATATGAAAGTGGCCTGAATATGGGTTGCATATATGGTAAAAAAAAAAGATCAGATTTTGGCCAGATGTGCTGTGTGAACATAACAATAGTATTCAACAAACAGTCATATGGACAATACTGAGAACTCACAATAGGCTCGTTCAAGTAAGTATGTCTTGGCTTATCATCATGATGACTAGGAGAAAGTCCGTAATTCTGCCTCTCTGGTGAAATACTGCTTTAAGAACTTGACTCTGCTCTGCCTGACGATGAGGGTATTTTGGGCTCACAGCACTTTCACTAAAGTTCACAGCCAATTCTTTGGAACTCGCACTGCCCATTTAGGGCAGTGGCCTGCACAGCTGTGGCACGAGGCGTGGATTTGGATGTGGACCAGTCACGAGTCATCTCAGTCTCCTGTGTTTTGTGTCAAACATGCAACCCCCCGCTTGGCCTGCTAGCCTCACATGCGTAAACATCCAACTGGGCCATATGCAGCTGCTGGGTCATGCCGGCACATTGTGTGACAACAGCCCCACAGCATAAATCTTTACTCATCTCTCGGGAGGAGGCTGTGTTTGTCTGTAATGCACTGTAGTCACTAAAGACCAGGGCCCAGGCCAACACGGGCTGTAGCCTCCTGCGCATTCATATATCCCTGCTTCATCCCAGCCCAGGTCTATAGGCTTTGCTTCAAGTTAGATTAAGTCAGATACCACATCAGAGATGAATGCACTGCCAGCCTGCACTGATGGCTCAGCCCTGCTGAAAGAGTAATACCCTCCCTACTGTGATGGTGGTGCAATAACTGCAGTCCTCCTTTTGGAAAGCCATCCATCACTACACAGACTCTGTTGTACACTGTTCTCTTTTGTTGCTATGCAAACCTTTAAAACCTCATACAGTAGCAACAGAAGCAACCACCCATTAAAATAAACACTCTGCACTTTTATACTGTTATCCATTATCTACTTGCCATATTTTATGCACAGCAACTCCCTCGCTCACGCAGCTCTGCCATTGTTCTGGGCCATTTTACTGTGACCTTGAACAGGCTTGGAGGTCAAATTACACAACAGCGAGTCCCTAAAATAGCAGTTATTGCTAATGAATTCAAAGAGTCATCGCAGATCTAACCCACCTACGATAACCTCTGTCACTGCAGCCCTAACATTTTTTCCTGTGTCCCATCTGCAAAGCCTAAGCTTATCTAAGTTGAGGTCTATAATCTCTTTTATTCAGCTTCATCACGCCTTTGGTCCATCTTGCAGGAATGTTAAAGGTCTTCTACACTCTAATCTCCAATAATCTGGATCATGGCAAAGTGGTCTCATTAACTATAATTAATTATAGTAGAATTAGAATTGGTTTAAAATCATTTTTAAGCAAATCTACTTTCATTAGCGATGTGCAAAGATTTTGGAATCAGTGGATCGACGTTAAGACTTCAGGTACTTGAGTCCATGTTTACTGTACTTCTAAATATAAAAACATATGTAATGCTGAGCTACAGCACTAAAATGTTTCTTTGTACTGCATGTAAACTCCACAGAAATAGAACAGAAAACAAAAGTTTCAAACAATTTTACCTGTTCAATTTGCATATTCTGTTGATGTTCTATGTGTAAATAAAAGAATCAACCCTCTTCAGGGAATAAGTGATGTTTTTCTACTTATTTAATAGAAAAAATATTAACATGCTGAATTTAAGTAACATATTAAAGTAATATTCAATATGACAAACTTTGTACATGCCACAATTTGTGTTACTCATTAAACTTCTATACATGTAAGTATAATAACTATTTTGTAAATAAAACATGTAGTTTCAGTGAGGTGCCCTGAATAATACTTATTCAGACAGCTGTAGCACCCATTTCTGCATGAACAGGATTCATATCAGTACATTCTAGAGCTTCTCTTCATACAATTTTTATAAAGCATTTTATATTAAATTCTAAAAAGAATTTTAAGTGTTTTTAATAACCCAGGCCCATGTTGGCTGTAGTAAAGAAAAACAACTTAAGCAGACACTTACTCTGCAGATCCTGGAAGAATGCTGATGGAGGAGATGTGGGAGCTGCAAAAAACACAGAAGAAAGGATGGCAATGTTAGGACAATGTCACACTACACTGCCTTCACAAATGTGTGTGTGTGTGTGTGTGTCAGTCACCAGCTCTTGACCCAGCCTTATTATATAACGCCCTGGCAGGGTGGAGAGTTCAGGTGAAGAAACTGAATCCACATACATGCTTCTTTACATCAGTCTGCAACGTTCCAGGAGTGCCACCAGGGGCAGGATACTCAGACTACTCTGTCAGCAGGATATCGTGTCCCTCTCTGATTCACGTTGAATATGCAAGTGTCACAGTGGACAGTGAACAGATCAGGAAGAGGGTGTCTGAGGGGAAGTGTTAAGGGGTGCGGGTGAGTCAGCAGTCCACCCTGTCCTATAAACATGGTTTGGCATCTGAAGAATTCGGCTTACATAACTGAGCTGCTGTTAGCACCCGGATTGGGTTGAGGGGTCCGGGTGGGGGGAAAAAAACATGTCCCTCAAAGACGCGACAGGAGCGCTGAAACTATTCACGACACTGTGGGCGACTGCAAATTCCAACAGCCACACAAATAAACACTTGTGTGCAGACACAGCAGGTTTATACTTTCCAGGTCAATTATGATTTGGTGGAGAACCGAGCTCTGAGCATAATCACCGTTAACGTTTTGCTTCTTGTGCCATTATACTACGTATGTCAAATTAAAATATCATCTTACTCTAATACAGTTATTTCAACAGGGCTTTAATGGATTGTTCACATTCAAACATTCATATTCAAATGTGATTATATATTTATAAATGAGGAGACATTGTTTATTGTGAGATTGGATGATTTTAAATAACATTCTTTTTTAATTTTGTGTATTTTTCGTAATCTTTGGCTCCCTCGCTCTGCTCCGCCCCCTGCTCTCAGCTCTCTCTCACCATTCACACTCACATGTACACACTATGGAGGGGTAATCAGACATGGAGTTTATAAAGAAAAGTAAAAAAAAATACAATAAGTATTTAATGGCGTGTTCATATTTTTTCACATCATATACCGTATCATATATTGTTTTTAGTCATATCAGCTAAACTACATCCAGTTAGGATTTTTTGTTCATATCCCCCAGCCCAATTAACAATCTAACAAAGTTAAATACTGTGTTAAAATTCTTGTCCCAACAGGAAACCACAGAAAACTGCTACTGAGCAGAAGTGTAGGTTTCTTTCAGTGTATGAATGGAAAAAGAACAAAAAGAACCTACATACAGAAACAAATCCACAGGTGGGTGGCATAGCCTGGTGTGACGAAGTATCTTAACATGATCATTGCAGACTCAGCGTGGGCAAAGGTCAGTAATAAACACTACATAAATTTAATAACATGACTCATTAGCAGCTTACCCTGAGAGTAAGCATGAAAACAACAAATTCAGTGCTACTTATAATAAAAACACACTCTGGTAACTGGTTGCGTGATCATATAAAAGCGGCAGTGCTAAAAGGTCAAAAGTTCAGTTCTAATGTATTTAATAGCTAACTCATCTGGAGTGAGGCTCCTGTACTGCATTCTACTCTGGCTATGACTTACTCGGCACAATCTGAACATCCATGTAACTTCTCATAATAACTTTAGTCAGATTTTAGCTTTTCATTTGAAAATGACAGGGGCACATGATGATGGAGCAAAAAGTATTGCTGATTATTTCCAAGCTTACAAAAAAAACCCCCCCAAAAAACCAGACTGGCTTTGAGTAGATGTTAAATATGTAATATGTGCTGACTAAGGACCCTGTAGAAATATGTCAAAGCGTCATTTGTGTGAAATTGAGGGTGCAAGTGGGACAAATGTTGTTCACTGATTGAAAAGCACTGGTGACTGAATGCATGCAGCCCTATTCTCTATGAAATAAAGAACTCTGTGTACAAACAGTCCCTGTCAAGTCTCTGTCAAGGGCAAATCTTCCCAGCTCAAGGGCTGTAAAACCCAAGTGAGGTGAACTGGGTTAGTATTATACCGCATTGTGTTTATATAGCTGTTAAAACAAAACCAGTCTAAAACTGGCACATTTAAAGGATAAAAATTAGATATTTTTGTTGGTGAGGATCATGAAATTTAGCTGATCCCAAGAACAAAAAATAGAGATCAGATGGTTTGTATCTGTAAATTATCAACGTATAGAGTTGTTTTAGTGTGAACGATCAGCAATGTCACAACACTGATGTAAGCTCTGCCTTACAAGGAACTACAAGCAATCTGCTGTTTCATCATGAAAAGCAGTAAAAGGCTGAGTCAAAGAGAATCAGGGAGAGTATGCATTCTCTGACTGTGCACTTCATGGCATAAAGCAGTCACAGATCCAGTGGCTGGTAATGATTCAGCAGTAGGTGTTTTCTCTTACAGTAGCTACACAAAGCTGTAATGGGCTGCCAGTCACTGTAACACACTTACAGAGCATAATCACAGTCATGCTCTTTACCACAGAATAAGGCTGACCACTTCTTTCTAGAATATGAAATAAGCAACAAAACATAGCTACTGTTTGACAGCCTCAGAAGTCAAGCTGATGGGTTGTAGAATATCATCTGCTCAGAATGACATCTGAAACCCCTGGCCCAAAGAGATACATCATTATGCTATGGCCTAGAGATCCAGAGAGAGCTGAAGGAGGTATAAATCACCACACTCCAGAGAGCAGCGTCCTCAGTGAGCACCTAGATCTCCTTTAAAATCCACACAAATAATTCAGCATGATTATGTAAACCACTCTCCTCAGAGAACCCTCAGCTCCCCTCCCCCCCAATCAGTACCTGTGCAGAAGGATTTCACAAGCCATTTTCGGTGCTTTGGTGGTTTGTGCGGGAGAGCCGTTTTCGAAGCTGCTATCAGCCGGGCGTCCGGTTATCCGGACTGGGCGCTCTGTGGAGCTAGAGTCTGTATGAGCAGGTCAAACAGCAAACACAGGCTGCCGGCGCTCATCCTGCGGACTCCCGTCTGTGCTGGCTGCCTGTGTTCAGGGCTCGGCACTTCTCCTAGAAAAGTGCTGCAGTAAACAAGCTGGACCCCTCTCTCAAATACAGAGCTGTGTGACGCAGCTCTGTTAGCAGCCCTCCAGGCCAATGGCCACACCCTTGGGGAGGGCTCTGCTCCAACCTTGTCCACTCACAGAGCATCCCCATACACTGCAGAGCTCACACAGCCATGCAGCCCAGCACCTGTCAGGCTGCCTCATTTATATAACCTACTCAACACCCGAGGATTTGCCTGGCACCTGAACACCATACATCCTTAACCCCTTAGTGACATTTCACCCCTTCTCTCCATGTGGAAAAACAAATCATATTTCATGTGAGCAAATAAAACATACACAGTTCTACTGAGAGAGTTCTAGGCTATAGAACCATTTATTCTTTTGCTGGTCACAAGCAACCCAAGGCAGATCAAACAGCTCCTTGTGCATGAAAATGGACAACTTTATCTACGTGGAAAAAGAAGAGACAGCATAAAACTACCTGCACTTTCCATGACCCCCTTATCAGTGCAACAGTAGCTTTGTTGAGATAAAGTGAATGAATTGGAAGTGGTCAAATCTTTGCTACCTTAAGGAAGAGAGATAAGAAAGTCATTTGAGATTGTAACACTGTCCCAAGACTGTACAATAAATATGCTAACTGAAGGGGTGATGTTATGTAGGTCATATGGGACATATACACTGGTCAGCCATAATATTATGACCACCTCCTCATTTCTACACACTCTATTCATTATTATTAGCTCAGTTTACCATACAGGAGCAATTTGTTGTTCTTTAACTGCAGACTGTCTGTTGCAGACTGATGTTTTTCTGCATAGAGAAGGTATTATTTGGGTTCTCAGCACTGCAGTGGCACTGATCCCTGTGTTATGCAGGCACAAGTGGATTAGACACAGCAGTGCTGCTGGAGTGTTTAAACCACTCAGTGTCACCCCATCTGAGAACAGTCCACCAATCAGAAGTATTCAGCCAACAGTGTCCTGTGAGCACTGATAACAGACAACAGGGTTACAAACACAATCTGTGCAGAAACAAACGTGCCTCTGTCTCTGATTTTTACATCTACAAGGTGGATCAACTAGGTAGGAGTGTCTAATAGAGTAGGCAGGTGTAAAAACTCCAGAAGTGGTCCTGTGGGGTCATGACCTTTGAAGTCCTGGTGATAGGAGGATTACAATTTATGCAGAGAAACAGATGGACTACAGTCTGTAATTAAAGGACTACAAAGTTCTCTTGTATGGTAAATTGAGCTAATAATAATAATAATAATAATAATAATAATAATAATGAACAGTTTTTGTAGAAACAAGGAGGAGGACATCATTTGATGGCTGATCTGTGGATGTTGCAGTTCCGCACAAGCACAAAGCTGGGCTATGCAGAAAAAATGTTGCGTCATAATGAAGCGTCCATAAGGGTAACCATATAGGTCAGAAGCAATGGAGAACATGTTTCGATGAACCAGTACATGACCAAGTGGCTAAAAAGCAAGCTGTTCAAAACACAAATGGGCTGAAGTTCTGACGTCACTTGTTTTGAGAGAGTGGTGTTACATTGGCAGGGGCAAGTTCATTCAGCAAGGACTTTCCAAAGCCCCGTCATAAATCAAGCAACCAGCTCATCTAACCTCCAGTTTACAATCTAAAGGAGGAGCCTCTACTACTGTAACTCAGCTTTGCATTAATGAGACTGTGATCTCGAGGATCTATGGTTGTAGGGGTGGTTGGGGAGTAAGGGTGAGTCGGTACTCGATCCACCTTCCATGTACCGCCGCTTCTTTTAAAACAGCTGTTCACACATTCTGACAGCCGGGTCACAGCCAACAAAGTGTCTCAAGAACACCCATCCATATCCCTGCGTTTATTTTAGGGTCAGAGAAAAATACTTTCCGTAGCGGGCGAAAGGGATATATGGCTGGGCTTAAATTTAGCTTTGAAGTGCAGTCGGCTTGTAGGAGTTTGCTGGGGTACAAAGCAAGCAAGCTGCTGGATGTGGACGAAAACAAGCCTGGGCTGTCTGGTTTTATGTCCCCTGAAACACGACTGTAGACTGAAACTTATTTACTGCCCCAGTGGCCATATCCAATGTCTTTAGGCAGTGCAATTAACGACTGTAATAGGACAGGGTACTGAAATATGGTTCCCAAAAGACTACCATCAAATCATGTCATCATTACCAGCCACCAAAAAAAACTCTGGAAAAACCAACATAACACACCGCTTGTTGTGCTGCTATTAAAAGGGTTGTTGGGCTCCGAAGTGGCGCAACTGTCTAAGTACTGGCCATTATCAGCAGATCTGAAACTGAACTGGTTGTTAGTGCTCTCATTGTTCAGCTTTCACAATAACACTGCATTAGTGACAGTTCAAAACAACTTCTTTTGCAGGTTTAATGTGACTGGGAGGCAGCATATGCTACCGTTCACACTTCCAGCACTGGTAGCATTATATGATGGGGGAGTCCTAACTAGTGTGCAGTGGTGTTTATCCAAAGTTCATGTTTTTACTTTCATATTATGGGTGATTTAAGCAACATTACGCAGCAACTGTATCTTAAAATAACAGGTCTAAAATCATGTTGATAGTACACTGACTTGTAATAGGGAGAATGGCATTTCTGTCGTTGCCACTCTGGGTTGGAACACTGCTACTGCACTATGAAACTTTGGTGGTGCTTCAAGACCTCCTGCGAAAACTGCACAACCAAATGTATCATATTTGTGTAAAATTATGTAATATTGCTCTACCTTGTCAGTCCACCTGCTTCTTTCCCGTCAAATATCAGTTATGTTTAATGCTCATAGCACAATGTAAATTTATAGCAGGGATGTAAATGTAAATTACACTCCCCAACAGTAGCTCAAGCACAACATATTAAATAATGTTTATTAAAGCATAATGATGCTTTAAAGGTAGACTTCTGAATAAAAACAGCACTATATTAATTGGAAATCACATCTAGAGCAAAATAAAGTTTTGAAAAATGTAAAATGATTTACATCTTATAACATACAAATCAAAGTGAAGCACAACCATGTCTAAGCTCTTAAAAACTAGATGATTAAAATGCTACAACCAGACAATGTCAGAGGTGAAGCACAATTTTTACATAGCTCTCATGCTCTGTCAGAATTCATCATAAGCCTAGGTTCAAGGACATACTGTGCACTCCAGAATGACCAGCACAATTAGTAAACAAGAAAAGGCTGTAAAACAGAGTGAAAAGGTCAGATTATCAAAGGTGGCCACTGAACACTACTTAAAAGCTAAAATCTAAACCATATTTAGATAATGTAATATATTAGAGTCCCTTTACAATGACTTGAAGACAATAAATGACAGCCTTAAACTAGGATCACCAATCTTATCCACAAAGAGCTGGCACGGTCATCAAGATAAAGGGTTGAAGCCTTTGTAAAGGTAACCTCCCAAACATTTCCAGAATGTAGATACTAGTACAAAAACAACTGGTACAATAAAGGCTTGTAAGACTGGCTTCAATGCTGAAAAGTGAAAGCTCCAGTGAAAGGCATGGTACTAGTACAGATACTAAAAGCAGATCCAGGCTTTTGGTTTAAATCCCCCATTAAGTCCTTCCAGTACCCCACCACCACTGATTAAGGTACGTAATACTGACTGCATGAGCCTGTCTGAGCTTTAATTCTGCAGCAGCTGCCACGCAAATCCCTCCATGCCTTCATAAGGGCATTCTCACTTAACTTCATCTCAGACTCCAATACAAACATCAAAGGGCCTGGTCTCTTTGTGGGGCATGACTAATCTACACCTTTCGCCAACTGTATTAAATAATACAATTACGTGAAACTTCCATTTGTTCAAACACTCCGAGCCATTTTCATTAGTTCACAGAAGTGTGCTAGAGGTTACAGCAGAGTTTAATTATTAAGTCTTACAGTGTAACATTCAAGGTTACAGTACTGTAAGCAGGAAAGAGACTTTTCAAGGTTAACGTGTGGGTAGCAATAAAAAACCCTAAATGTCACACCTCATTCTCAGGCAAGCCTGGTTCTAAAGGCTTTTCCTCCCCAGGGCAGTGCTCATGCCAGCCTGTTTGTGCAGATTAGAGATTAATGCACTTAATCACCTTAAACACTGAGTGACTAGACCAAGCTCTGATGCGGCGATATTGGGCTAGTGTAATTTGTAGATTTCCACTCTGGTTTTGTGGATTACCATTTCAAAAACTACTGAAAGTAGTAAATAGGCCAGCAGCATCAACAGTACTTAATAGTATGTAATTTCATTACACTAATAATACAAAATTTGTCATTTAGCTACTAATCAACACACAAATGTGATGTTCTGATGTGTTAAAGCAGTCGAAATGGGCAAGTCTAAATAGGCCCATCACGATAACGACATTATTGGCTAGCATAAAAACGGACACAACCTCAATCATTTTTGCTGACCTTTATATACTGCATTATGTTTTTCTTAGTAAGGAGGGGCCATTAATATGAATGAGATGGTATGTTTAAACTCCAGTTTTATTGTATATTTGTTTTATTTATTTAGGACATTTAACAAATGTTGTATTCCAGTTTCAATGTCTGAATATTCTAAATAATTTTAAATGCATTGCTCTTTAAAATAGTGTAATTGTATTATTATACTGCTCTATTACTGTTATCTGGACAGGCCTAAGCATATGGATCTGGGCCACTGTGACGAGGATAACACTGTGATGGCTGGAGTCATGCTCAACATGTCTGTTAATGGATTAAGTCCCACCCATCAACAAAAAGTGGTAATCAGACTGCTGGTTATAGATAAAGCCCTGCCATTCAACAAAAGACAATCTGCTTGCTTGAGGTGGGGCTAATTTATACTTTTCAAAGTACAAATTACTTTGAAAACTAAAACTTGCTTCCCAGTTTTATTAACTTTATAATTGCAGTCCATTAAACAGTTCATTTCTGAATGTTTTATTTATTTTTAATGTATTTATTGTTACTTGCATAAAACACCCTCAAGCTAAATGTAAAAGATGAGATTTGGCAATTGAGTGATTTATAATCCAAATAATCAATTATTAATTTAAATAATCAGTAGATTTTTTAAATTATCAAAGTAGTGCTTTATTGGGGCCCTACTGCTAATATCTTGGTTCCAGAAACCACAAGACACTTGCATTTGGGGACACCAAAACAGATCTGTTTTGAACTGAAAATACTGAAAACACTGCAGAGAAAAACTGCCATGAGAGCTCGGCTCCACACAAACATTCCAAATGCAATTAATACATCATCAGTTTAACTGCCTGGCAGCAATAAAAATAAACCAGAGTATCAGCCTGTTTCCGCCATGTGTTTTTTTGTGACTACTGAGCAGGCTTCCTTGGAAAGCGTTACAGGACACAGGACACTGGTCCACATAAATCTTTCTCTAGTGTCCATCATATATGGCAGGTTCAAGATGTGAAGTATGTCTCTGAAAACAGCAACACATTAAAAAAAGATGTAACTTTGAACTTTGCATTTTTTTTGTATTTAAACTGGACCCCATCACATGCCTGCCTTTAGAGATTTAAAAGCACTGCAACACCATGGTGGCCTGACATTTAGGACAAGAGAGTCTGCAACTCTCAAAAGGCCCTGGCCACTCACTTTGCATCAAAGCGGGAGCAGGTGGAGAGGAACAAAAGGTGAGGAGATCAGGGCTCAGACAGCCAATAGATTTGTTCTGGTCTAGACATTTAGGCTCAACCCACTTTTTCCTTCAAACAAGATCACATCATTTTTGTCCAGCAGGCATCACAGGAGCTTTGACAGAGAAAAGAATCTAACCCAGAAAGAGCTATGGCTCTAAGTGCCAAATCTGACAGGTGCTTTTCATATTCCTGCACTGCAGACGACTTTATAATATTGTTTTTATATCATTTTATGCAAAATATTTGATAAATTTGAGTGCACTGGTTAAAAAGCAATACTCAAGAGGATGTCACAAGGTTTCCATTACAACAACAGACAGTAAAACATAAAAACATCAACAGGAGGCCAGATCGGCTGTGACATACATATGAAGTAGATGTCACTGAACACAACATCTGTGTCAGGGAAGTCCACCCATAAAACATTTAGGTGGTCATACTGGGTTACAAGGGAGTAACTGGAGAGCACATGCATAAGCATTGATATATTAAGGATGGGGTGGGAGATACTGACAAAAATAGAACAATACTTGGCATTTTCATATTACATAACATGAACTTTTATTCTGATGAGACAACATCTGAACAGGCAATTTTAGTCAATATTGATGAAGCAAATTATATTATTATATTATACATTATATTAAGGATGGAAGATAAGATTATCACGATATTTAAAATCATTCTTGCAAAGCAAAATATTTGTGATATTTTCACATTCAGACAAAATGCATCAGTAGTGACAGATTCTTAAAAACTGCTAGTCAAATACTCTTCCATACACAGTACAGTGATTAATATTCAAAGTATGCTGCACTTCATCCAAGTAAACAGCACTAATTACACTCTAGTTTAGTGAAATGTGCAGTTGGTCAGTGTTCCTTAAGCACTGATGAAGTCCAAAATATGCTCAGAAAAGGATATTGTGCATCACACCAATATGATGATCATACTGTGATTTAACACAGATACCTTATATATCATTACAAGCATCTGATCTCCTGACAATACAATATTTCAGACAGCTACACCACTGGATATCTTCTTCTAAACCCCTTTTTAATAAAACAGTTTTTGTTCTACAATTTTTCAGAAAAGTTTATCATGACTTTTGGGTTAAGATTAGAGACGCACAATGATATTAAAATGTTGTATACGCAGATAACTGCTTGAAAAAGAAATTATTTGGTTCAGACATGTTTAGATTTGACAGATATTTCAAATTAAATCACAACATTAAGATGATACTGATCTAAATCAAATCAGATTTCTTCGTACAGTGCTTTCACATGTAATGTTAAAAACAAACATAAAGAACAAAACAGAGAAAAACTCAATTGAAACCAGGCTCACAAGGGGGACCCATTCTACTCAAACATTACTGATAAGGAGACACTGGACAACCTTATACACTAAACTGCATTTTATTCATGTTAAAGTATTTTATAGATCTATGAAAAAGTATTTGAACCATCTGATTCTCTATTATTCTGCATGTGGCTTTTAGATCATTTGACAAAATCTGACAATCAGAGCCAATGGAAAAAATGCTTAATCCTTATTTCTTACTTCCTTATTACTTTTTAAAAATGTTGAAGGACCTCTAGAAACAACAACAGGACGCTCCTACCTGGAAGAAGGAGCGACATGGAGGTTTTTTGGCGAGACTGAAGAAGGGCCATCCTCACTATCTTGCGGGAGATCCTCACAGGCTTCCAATTTCTCCTCTTCCAGAAGCTCAGTAATCTGTAAGAGAGAGAGAGAAGTTTAGAACTGAATTCCATCTACCACAGGTGAACCATGTAAGGATCTTTAGCCAGATGAACAACAAAATATCATGGCAAGACATGTGGGTCATCTCACAGAAGAGCATGTCAATTCAAAGTTACTGCAAGGTCATGGAGACGGCAAAATATTCATGGTTGTAGAACCCTATTAAAGCTAGTGTTGAAATTTGTGCTGAATGCATTAGCATGAGGTGAATGATGCGGGCATTTCAGCCGCAGCAGAGCAGCCAATGCAGTCCGAACAAAATCCTGGGGTGGATTTTGTCTTTCTGGACCTGATATGCCCACCTCTGTTTTTATGACCATATCCAAACTTAACATGCAGAAACGTAACATGCCTTGTGAGAGAAGAAATGTGCGTAAAGAGATGTGCAGGAATTCACTGACTTTTCTAGCAAGTGATCAGATTTCAATATTATTTTCAATGTGATCATTCCAAAAAGCAAAGTATATTTCATTTTAACTTTACAGGAGACCTGCATGACAATGCATTACCAATTGGTGGTATCGGTATCTGCTTCTACGGGTATTCATAACTTTCTAACCACTATCCAACTAAACAAATAGTTGTTCACTGTTTCTTCAGCAACTTGCATGACATGTGTAGATGTTCATGTTGGTCATGCTAAATCTGGACAGCACCTTCAGTACCTGCTTAATTTCAGATTTGACTATTATCTGTATTAAAGCCCATTTCAACAGCAAAACAGTGCATTTCTCTGAGATGAATCAGCCCTGGCTGCATAGCTGGTGCTCGTTACATAACGCCTGCACAAGACTAAAAATACACAGAACTGATGAGAAATGCATTGAGGGTCAGCTCTAGTATGACAGTGAAAGAAAAGTGGAGAGAAAAGCCTTTTGTTGTGAATGTGTAACCTAAAGCCCCACAGCCTGGATGAGTCGCCTTTTCCTTCGTCCTCTACATCTGCTGCAGTGTCACTAGCACGTTGCCATGGTGACCACTCCGACAGCTTCCGATTGGCTGAGCTCAGTTGCTGCTCATCATGTATGCAGAAATGAGTCATATGTGGCGAGTGAAATGGGTGGGCTGCTGAGGGTTAGGGTAGGGGGAAATTTCACAACATTCACTGATCTTCACAATGTTCTGTAGGCCAACAGCCCTTGTCCATGTCCATATCCATAATCATTCACCCTAGACCTGAACACTAAGTTAGAGAAAAGCGGGAGCTCAGCAGATTCCTTTGCTCTCCTGGTTATGCTTGAGTCAGTGGACAACACAGTTGGAGCATTTGTCCCATGTTGCTGCATTAATGCAATTAGGTCAATGCGATTATTCAGACGAGAGGATTGCATTACGATCTTCCCAGCACATCTGGATGCTGGTAAGAGATAAATCCAAGTGCACTGTTGCTAATGACTGGAAATGGCTACTGCTCTGTTTATTATTATGAGCAACAGTGTGTGGTGTGAATACAGCAGACCAACATCCTTTCAAGCTCATATCTGTTAACTTAATCCTCATTAAATCTCTCACAGAGTGCGCAGGTTCGTGCAAGAAGTTGCAATGTGCAAAGAAGGCACCTTTGCATAGCCCGAGAGGCATTGTTAGCGGGGTAAAACTCCATTTATGCAACATATGTGTTAAAACACACACACGCACGCACGCACGCACATGAAGAGCAGCTTGGTTGTCTAATTAGCACTTGCACAGATTAATTAAGGGCTCTTTCCAGACTATGTGGAAAATACTGTGGAGTATGTCAAGCAAACAGGATCCAGCCCACACAAACAGCAACTGCAGTGCTCTTACTCTCTGAGGAATAGAGCAGAGCAGTGGCTTTCTGCTACCCTGTACGGAGGTGGGGAAAGTTTGAGCACCACCCCCCCCCCAATTAAAAAAAAAAATCAGTAAAAAGAAAGTAAAGATAATCACTGTCTGTGTCCCCACTGTGAGAATTTAGCCACAGCAAGCAAGTGGAAAGTGCTAAGAATGTGAGGAACAAAAGGGCATGGCCTTTTGCAGTTGCCCGGGTTTGAAAAAGAACCTGCACAGTGTTGCCAGGGAGATCGGCACTCAGCAATGTGTGCACCATTCCTTAGAAGGGCATTCCGCACCCATCAAGTCTGAACATGAGATTAGTGCCTCAGAGAAGACCAGCTACAGCTGAGACACGGCACCACAATGATGATGGGAGCTAGTGGAACTTCAAAGACCTTTCTATTACAGAGGGCTGTCTGCATTCACAATCACCTAAACATCCCTAAACCAACAAATACATGGGTAGGCAACATCCAAAGCAGCAAATATAGGCAATCACCTGCTCTAGCTTGTTTACACAGCAATGCCCACTCAAATCCACCCTGTACAGCACAGGTAAATAAGATCTGCCATGGATGCTCCACCAGACGCACTAGGTCAGTCAATTACAAAGTGATGAACTGCTCTGTTAACAAAAAATGGGGCCCAACTGAAAACAAAGCAGATTTACACTCAACTGAAGCACCACCTCAGTCGAGTAGTGATGCCCTCAAATTCCACAGACAGGTTAAATTTCCCAAGAATCCCAGCAGTTAGGAAAGTGAAAACGGAAATAAAACTGTGCCCAAGTAAGGATGGATGACCTGGGAAAATCCCCAAACAGAAATAGACAGGGCCTCATGATTCATACCCGTATTACCTATAGCAGACCATCTAAAAACTCAGGCAAGCTTACATCTCTGGTCCAGATCCAGAAGGATCAAACTACTAAATGTCCCTAAATGCCCACCTCCTCCACCTCTCAGACTTGACCGTACTATGGTATGAGCTGAAGCACCAGAAAAGGGTGTGAATAAGACCTTTCTGAGCTCCCTGGCATTCCAGCATGTGCAAGGATGAATTCTAAAAGCTTCACTTTCTCTCTCATTCAGTGTTTTGACTGCTCAAAACAGTGAAACTTGGGCTCCTGTTCATCTAGTCCAGGCTGTCAGAACATTATCGGCTGTTTGCATATGTTAGTGTGGCTCGAGGCAGCCATACTTATTCTGCTCAGAGTTCCTTTTGCAAAAGAAATATCTTCAGAAATGATTGTAGGAGGCAGTTTTAATGTTACATCAGCCGATTATGTAAGTCTGTGGTTATCTTCTTCATTCCTTCATTTCTACCAATTTCCTGACCAGTCTACAGGGCTTTTCAGCACTGCAGGCCTGTGGCCAGTCTACATATTTTAAGCCAGAATTAGCTTCAGATTCTGTTAGATATAGATTGCATGATATACGATGGAATGGAAACACTGGCATTGCAAAAGAAGGTAACAGTGAGTCGAAACAAGTGTCATTCCATGAGTGTGAGAGAATGTCGAGGATGCAGGCCGACAACACTTTGCAAAACAGACGCTTCAGAGACACCTCTTTGGATGACATTCGAAGGCACGGGAGGAGTGTTGCATAACCCCACAGACATAATAACCTCCTAACACTGCCTTTATTTTCTCCTGCTGCTACATATCCGTCTCAGTTTAATCCTGCCTCAGCATGGGCTCATTACAAACCCTACAGACTTTTAAACCATTTGAACAAACATCAACCAGTAAGCTGCTTTTCAAAAGTTTAGAAAAGTGCTGCAATGTGAATAGCCAATTAATACCCTCAAAGACCAGTTTTGTCTGTTTCACAAACACAACTTGACAATCCCTATTACAAATTGCCCCAAAGGCAATCCTATGAATTAAGAATCTCAGATAAAATCAGCAGCAGAATACAATCAAGCCATTGTGACAGACAGCACATGACTCTCACATGCTGTAGTAGGTGATTACAGACAAGAACGCTCAGCTGAAATAGGTGAGGGCATCAGCAGGGCATAGGAGTACAGGTGAGGGATGGGCAAAGGTTCTCAGAAATTTTGTCACTTTTTTCACCACACCAATGATATGATCTCAGCTGTCTCATTCTTGGACACTTTATTCCTTCACCAAGTAAGTCCCACCTGAGGGATTTGCCATGGCCAGTGCCAAAATGGTATGATGTGGGACTGGGATTTTTGGAATGATCAGTTATAATCCCACTAGTTCATCTAACCTGCTTCCCTCAGCAAACAGTGTGTCTCTACATCACTGCTGAACAGCAAGACCTTTGTTAATCAACATACATTTCCCTAACATAATGAATACACACGCTAAAACAGTGTGGAAAGATTTGCATCACCTCTCATCTATTTCTTGGCCCATTTCTGACACTGTAAACAAACATGGTTGGAGTTACTCTGTAGCTGGCATTATCCATTACACATTAAATGGCGTAGAAGCAACAAGTTCAAGAATGTAACTGCAGTTCTACTTTATGGTGGAATTTCAGCTTCATCTGGAAGTGGGGATCTTTTTGTCCTTTTAATAATGTAAAAATCACATTTAAAAATGTTTAAATTGAACTTGTGTCATGAAACGTCCCAACTTTAAAATGGGCAAAAACTACCAAAAACATATTGAATAGAACAGGATTCTTGACCCGGCCTGGTCTGCACAGTTCCTGCTTCCACACAGCTGACATGTTTGTTGCATTTACAAACAGCAACTCATTCCTCACTGGTTGTGGTTTGTCTGAGCAATCAAAAACATGACTGATCTGTATAAATGATATAATCTTTTCATTTATTTGTATTTTTTGTCCATTTGTGTTGTTTTCTATATATTAAAATATACCTGTTCGTTAATGGAGCTGTAGTCATTGTTGGTGGAGAGGTCGTCCTCCTCAGTGTCAAAGAAGTCATCCTGGTTCTCCAACAACTCGGCCAGGATGCGGCTCACAGACTCCTGTTCTTTGAGGTCCTCCACATCTGTGTCTAAGCTAGTGCACAAGATAATAGATTATCAGAGGTCACCACAGGTCATCACTACTGAACAATATTGGTCAACTAGTCAACTAAATTTTTGACAGTAGCTGTTCAGAATAATCATGCACTGGAATCTATAACAAAGCAGTTGTTTTGATGAAGCACTAAGCAGGTGGGATGCAGGATTTGCTTAATCTCATACTGGAAAATGTCGGGACCGAAGACGGCAGCGAGGGCACCGATGCTCCAGCTCTCCTCTTGAAGTGAGGCCACGTTGGTCAGGAAGCGGCAGAGGAAGCGGAGCAGGCTGTAGTTGACTTGGGGCAGCTGCTGCAGGAAGTACTTCATGTTTCTAGCCAACTCCTCCTCACTGCTATATTCTAAACAGGGACATAACACAGGAATCTGACTGAGGATGAAACACGCACGCATACAAATTCATCAGAGAGATATGAAGATTTCAGGAGGAGAAAGCTAAACACTGCTGATGCAAGGATATGAAAGAAAGGGTGTGACTACGTTATGATGTAAGATCAGCATGCGAAACGAAAGAGCAACAAACGCACTCCAAGATAATCACTCACAGACATGGAACGAAGAATATTTAGACACTGTTGATCATCATAGCTGCTGATTCATATCTTAAGTAAAGACCACATGATGGAATTAAAGGCAGCTGTAAAATCCAACCCACCATGAAAATAACCCATGTTATTTAGGTAGGTTTGAAAGACTGAGTGGGTGAATAATTTAACAGCTTGAACTTGAGAAAGTACTAATTTCGTAATACAGTTTCTGAGTAAAGATTAATATTAATAAGATCATTAACCAAAGAATAATAAGCCTAAGATTCAGTAGTTAAAGTAATAAAAGCACTGTGAGAGAAATGGAGTAAGAGAACATAAGAGGGTGAAAATGAGGCTTTACCTTGGTAAAGGTGCAGTATGCGTGTCTGCAGGTCTGTGGGTATTACAGGCTCTGGGAGCTCCTGTAGGAAGAGACGCAGCAGGCTGACGGCTGAGGCCAGGTCTGCCTCCTTCTCCAAATTCACCTCCTCGCCGCTATCATAGCGCTGCCGCAGCCACTCAACGCGCTCTGCGTTTCCATTCACAAGGAATAGACCTTCCAGGTCCAGTCCACCTACAGCAGAGATAGAAATACACGCACACGCACACACACACACACACACACACGTCACATTCCAGCAGGACAAAAAAAACAGACCAAGATCTTCGGTCCAGCAATGCACTTCTTTCAGGAGTTTCTATAGATGGAGTCTACAGCACAACAAAGTTCTGAGAGACATGACTAAAGAGAAATTTGTGATTACCCTTTCAAACCTCAAGACCTTTATTTCAAAGTAGATTCATTTTAGGATTATTAGTACTTATTGCATAATTAGTAGGTACCGAGTAACTAGTAGATGCTGAACATTAAGCTGCATAATCAGCAGGTACTGAATATGTAGATGTTGAATCTTAGGGTGTGTTAGGTTTGGGTTGGAGTTGAAACCAGCAAGAAGGAGCCTGGCTGGTGAACCCTATACACCTGTACATGCTAACCATGCTGCAAGTTCTAACTAGTAGATGCTGAATATTAGTACTTAGTAAGTACTGAATAATTTACATTTACTGAATAATTCTGAATAAGAATGTAATAATTAGCAGTTACTGAATACCTATTGAATCCTTTGAAGACACTGAGTAAATAAAACACACTGAACAGTTTAGAGTTAGATATAAAAGAAGGGGTATGAACTGAACATTAGGTGTTAAAATTAAGACTTAAAGTAGGGCTGGGCTTCAAGCATTTAACACATCTTGTGACTGATTACTGTGTTGTTCTAAGCCTCCGAGTGATTTCCATTTGTGCAAAACAACATGTATTATGAAGCTAATTTAAACCTTCTCTGTGTAACTGCAGTTAAAAGTGTTTACCTTGAAAAACTTGTTTAGCAAGAGTGAGAATAAAACCTCAATTAGAAACAGCTCAGCAGCATGTTTGCTAGATGCAAAGCATCACTGGTGTCTGTTCTTGCTTTTCACAACAGCACACAGTATTGAAGAATTAGTTGGTCATATAAACATGTTTTGCAGTATGATTTACTTGGGAGAGTCACCATATTTCTGAAGCCAGATAAACCTAGTTTTTAATAAGTGCCAATTAACAGCATTTAGAAACACTTCATTCAAGAACAATATGGGAAATGTAATGCTGCTGTTCACACTTGACGCCCCCGAACACAACCTAAACTATGTAAACTGAAGGCCTGTTTAATTGCATTGTGAGCTTGCAGGAACATTTCTAATATAATGTGTGAAAAAATAATCTTGTTCCATCTGTTGACATTAAGCCAGCAATTAATCTGCCTGCAGTTTCAGAAATTGGCTCGCATGCTTGGCTGTCATATGTGCCTACTATGTTTTGGATGCAAGTACTCAACAAGTTTACAATTCTACATGAGTTTTGACTCCAAATAAGAAAAATCCTACTTTCACTGCTACAAAGTCAGAGATGTGGCAATTTATACATCTACTGGCATTATAATCAGATTGCAAAAAACATTTGCCTGTATAGTAGCCTGGCCTGGGTGTCTGAATAACATCTCACTACCGATTACTTCTATGTGTTTAATGCTTCAGCACTGCAGGAACCTAAGGGAGGATCCTCCACCTGTTGTATCTAATAGCAGTGTGCAATGGTGCCTCCTGCTTCACAGGCTAAACATCTGAGAAGAGATGTCAGGTTTAAAATCAAAGGGGGAACCTACAAGAGGAAGCAACTGTTTATGGATCAACTTCCTCCATTTCTTGTCCATGTCACCATCCACTCTTTTAGGAAGTAGAAAGGCATCAATATTAGCACTTTGGCATCAAATCAATATCAACCTTTATCATTTTATTCAGATACTACACTTGAAAACGCTCTACAAGCAAGTATTACATTTTTCCTCAACGCTCTTCCAGGTAGAGTCCAGTTTGGACACCATGTAAGTATTTATTTATCCATATTGGATGTAAAATACTAAATACTGGTATTGTCCCAGATTTTCTCACATCATAGAAGTCCCATTTTAAAATCAATATTTCACAGTATATTGTAGAATGTTCTCTGTGAAACTTGGCGTGGGAAGTGTCTCTAATGCTACATACACACATTCAAATCTGATCTTTCTTTAGGCAGCTCTCTTTAAATGTGACCTATATCTGACAAGGAACAATGTCACTCAAACACCTGTACTGTAATCTTTTTAATTTGAGTCTGGATGCCAAAAACCCAGCCATTTAGCCTATCACTCAATCAGTGACAGGATCACTGATGTAAACTGCAGAAATAAAGTACACTGGGTGCTATCGCATCACATGATAATCTGGCCTGTTCTTAGTCTGGCCATGCTTTCTTGATAAGAAAGAGCTGAGACTGGAGTAATGTTACACAGGAGTAATAGAATATTGTTGGCTTACTTATCCGACAGTCACGGCACACAATTCTTAAAAAGGATCCAAGAACTAATCAGTCAATAATTAAGCAATAATTAAATAATTTTCTTCATAGAGTTGATAAACTAGAGAAAATGTATCGCAGAAGCATCTGTCTATAGTCTATGAACAGCACTATTAAACATGTTCTGCATTTCGAACAGCAAATGACTAAAAGCACTCACGCCAGCACTCACCATGCTCCTCGATGTACTCCACAATGGTCCTGACCAGTAGGGGGACCTCCTGCCCTGGCTGGCCGCTCTGCTGCACCTCCTCCAAGGGGATGCCGAACACCCTGGCTGTGCTGAGGGAGTCGTTGAGGGAAGGAGAGAGGCTCTTCCTCATCGCTTCCACAGCCAGGCTGCTTCAGTCACTCTGCATGGCCAAAAACACAGAAGGCACAGTTACACTGACGAGCCAACCAACACGTACTCGTCATGGCAGGCGGGGCACAGGCAAACACTACAAATACAAAAAAAAAAAATATCTAACAAGCTGGGACTGGAGTGGGGCCACTCCCATCCTGGGAGCTGATGTTCTTATCTCGCCCAGAGTCCAGGACAGAGGCGGGGTTACAGAAGTGATGTGGCACTCACATCTGCAGATCACGGTAATGTTAACAGGCTGATCATGTCATGTTGGTGAAAACAAGGTTATAGTTACATAAAATGCAAAAAACACTCACTACAAATGTAAAAAAACATGGCTAGACCAGGACCATGAACCACATAATTCTCTTATTCCGTTCACCCCTACTGTCCACCATCACTATAGATTAACTAAATGGGGCAAGACAGATAATGACTCACAGCAGTATGTCCAGGAGAGCATCTCAGTCCATCAAGATACTTGTTCTAACATCTATCAGATAGCCTTGGTTTCATTAGTTTTTTTCCACTCACCTTGTGTTACTTCAAACGCCCAGAAGTTCGATTTATCTCCTGCTCCACTCACTAGCAGTGAATCGAAAGGTCTATGGCTGCTTCAGGTTATGGCAAAAGATGAGCCTGTAGTTCCTCATTGACGGACCGCAAATCCTGTTCAGGACGTCAGTAGTTAAGCTGGAGAGACAAAAGAAAACAGCTCTGTTAAATGTATTTTAACACGGTGACCCACTAAACCAAGACACACAGTATTACTGATGTAAAGCATCACTCTTCTTCCCTATTGTCACTTCCTCAACCCAAACTTGATGTTCACTAAAGTCCTTGATGTGTTAATGTGCAGGAAAAAAACATGTAAGGTTTAACACAGAAGAGCCCAAACTCTGCTTACAATACTGGTCAAAAACTGAATCAGTTAAATTGACTGAGAAACTGAATGTTTTTCTTATTTTAAGGTTTAAATTGCGATGTAACATGTCCATGTATTGATTTCATGGACTATTTCATAATTCTGCCTGAGAAACAGAGTCATATATGAAACTTTGCTGAAGCATTTGAATTGTTAAATGGGTTGGAACAGACCTCTAGAAAACAAAAACACACTTTTTATATGGAGCCGATTTTGTCTAATGCGTTAGGATAGTTACGATAGGATAGTTACGATAGGATAGTTACGATAGGATAGTTACGATAGGATAGTTACGATAGGATAGTTACGATAGGATAGTTACGATAGTTACTGACTTACAATATATACAATATATGACCTCAATCATTTGTAGCAAATAGAGCACAGAAATATGAATGAGCTGATATGCTGGGTTTATTTTACTTTTTTAACTATATTTTAAAATGTTCCAATTTCACCAGAACGTTTTTATGCAAAATGTTTTACCTTGGTTATAATACTATTATATTATAATTATTATTATATCACTAACCAAGCACACTGGCAGACTGCAAGTGAGATCACATGTACACACATTCATGTCATCAAGGGCTCTTACTAGTTAATAACAAACAGTAAAAAGAGTTCAGACAATCATATTGTCTATATTTTTGGATTGAATTCCAAGCATCATAAATACCAATCCTATAGTGAAGCATGATGGTGGCAGCATCATGCTGTGGGGATGTTTTTCTGGAACAGAAAAACTGGGAGACTAGTCAGGGTGGAGGGAAAGATGACTGCAGTGACATACATAGACAGCCTTATAACCTGCTCCAGAGCACTCTGGACCTCAGACTGGGACAAGATTTTATCTTCCAACAAGACAAGAACCCTAAGCACAGAGCCAAGATAACAAAGGAGTGGCTTCTGGAATGTCCTTGAGAGGCTCAGCTAGAGCTCAGACTTGAACCCAATTGAAAATCTCTGGAGATATCTAAAAAGGGCTGTGCAGGACACAAACTTTTCTCACTTTGTCATTATGGGGTTTACGCATTGAATTTTAAGGGGAAAATGAATGTAATAAATTTTTAAATAAGGCTGTAACATAAAATACTTTCCAGATGCATTGTAGTATCAGTCCATTAAGGTTACTGTATTATGGTATGCATTTTTAAAACAAGGTTCTTTTGTTATCAGTGTGTCCTGATTCAGACGCATACAAACAACACACTCTAGATAGATGGTCCCATCTTTTTACTGTTTCATAATCCACTAGCTGTCCAAGGTCAGCCATTCAACAAGGACAAAATGTTCCCGAAATGGAATGAAAAAGTAAAGCGTGTGTACTGACACATATGAGTGAACATCTTGGCTTTTGGGAATAGAGGGTAGTTGTGCTACTAATCCCACACACAGTGCATGCAAAGACCTTTCAGTTCACAATGTCCACCATTGTTTAGAGACGTTCAGGAGGCTGACTGCCAGGGATGTGAAATGTGTTGTTTCTTACACACCAGTTGAAATGCTAGATTTGCTTAAGATTCATGCTCTAAGCGTCTGGAGATGGACCACAGATTACCCTCAATCATCTATACCCACTGACTTCAAATACTAGCACTTGACTATACTGGCTACAGAGGCCAACAGATCTCCCATGCCAGTAATTAATCAGTAACAATGGATCTCTTTAGGAGACAGCTGTAAAAAGGGCCATGCTACTCACACTGGGGCAGGTCATGGAGAAACAGGCGGTGAATGTTCTGCACAGGATTTAGGCTAAGCATATGTCGCACTGCGTAGGCACATGATTACAGAACTGCCAACTCAAGTCAGTTCAAGTTAAAGGGATTCAGGATGTTTAACAACCCTCAAAACAAAGAAAACAAACACTTTGTTTGTGTTTGTGTTTAATGGTATAGATTCCTGAGGAGATTTCTGATGTCCGACTGTAGCTGCATGTTTTGGCACAACGAGGTCACCCACCGCACACAGCTTACAAAGTCTGAGACAGCAACAAAACACATCAGTCTTCATTACATGGAAAGCAGCAGAATTAGGAATGTGCAAGGAGCAATCCCAGATTTCTTTAGGACAAAACTGTAACACTTTGGGCGAATTCTGACAGTTTAACAGCATCACCTGAGCTTGTCTTTACAGCACTATTCAAATGATTAATCGGTAGACTTCTTCCTCGGCTCTGCAGTAAATGGAAATTTCCACACTGTTGCTCTAACCCCCCGGGATGCTTAGACTAGGTGGCAAAGGGCCCAAACTGGCACTGTGGTGGTCTTTGGCAGCACAGAATTAAGTGCTAATCATTAGTATGCAGGTAACCGAAGCAGGGAAATTTTGCTGATCAGCTGCTGATAACATCCATAAGGGACCATCAGGAGAACAGTAGGGGATGTGAAAGCTTAACAGGAAACTGAGCAGGCAATGTGGGAGGTTTACTACTTCATACCCTTCATACTTTACCCTACCTTCCTGAAAGTAATATATTAAAGCTCAAGCTATAAAGAGCAACATGAAATAAATGAAAAACAAAGCATAAACATTATCTGGATGTTGGAATACTGCTGTGCATGTTAGGAGTGGTGCTCTATCTCAGGATAGAGTTAATTCATGTAAAAAGAGATAAGTGGAGAAAAAGGGACCCGGCTTAAGAACAATGCCAACACCACAGGTAGTAGTGATATTGAACGAGGACCATAGCCAGCATGCTAACAAACTGTATCGATGTGGGTCAAGGCCTGTAGCTGGAGCCTTAGCCAGGCTAAGACCCTTAACCAGTGTGCTGCTGCTGTGGTAGTGAAGTGGGACAAGGTGCATAACCAGCACGTTAATGACGTGGTGGTGATGTTAGACCAGGCAAATATTTGTCTAATTTCTATATTAAACTAAATTGATTTACTTCAGAATTAATTAGCACCACATCTTTGCTAAATTGTGTGACTGCATTTTTATTTAAATGTAAAGATCAGATAAGAATTAGTGGATAATCAGCATTAAGGTGCACAAAATACAACAGAAAATAGATCACCACATTTTATTCCACATTTTTGTTACAGTTACTAATATCAAAATACTGGCTGGTACTGACACCCATCTGAATTGAACCTAATGTAAAATTAGGCCATCATATTCAAATGACTCAGACACTCTACTATCCACAGGAAGCGGATTACAGAATCACATTACACAGTGTGTTCACCATGATTCAAGACCACATCAGATGAATTACAACATTTTTTGTTAATTCCCTTTTAAATGCTCTTATCGCCTCTAGCATTAGTTCAGGGAAATTTCTGCCAATTACTCGAATGTGGGCTAGAACATTGCAAGTTAATTATTTTACAGTAGTACCACCACAGAGCAGAATTTCAGGGCTCTGCTGAAATCAGGAATGGGTATTAATCATTACTTGCTCTCATTTGTAAAATAATCTGAGTCAGTGATGCAGAGGTTAAACAATCACCCAAGAAACTAATAAATGACAGGTTCAAGTTCAGATGAACATCTCCAGAAACAAGTATCCTCCAAGATCATGGTTCTCAAAGTGAAGGGGTACATGGTGTTTACCAGGGGGTCCACATTTGTTTTTACAAGCCAATAAGAACTTTGACAAGAACAAAGGAAAAAAGACCCACCAAGTCTGCTCTGGTGTCCTGGGTGGTTCATTTGGCATCCAATATGGTTGCAAGTGTACAAAAATGATGCGGGGGAGGGGCCTAAAAACAACTGCCACATGGAAACTGTAAACTGATTTAAAAGCTGTATGCATGTGTATGCAAGGTGAAACTTGTTAGTAGTCAAAATTCCAGCACTGAAATCACACAAGCAAACAAAAATTTGGGTTTTATGAGAGTCTGTGGAGCTTCAAACTGGTTTGCATAAGTCTGGAATTTGCATACAGTTATTAGCAATTTAAATGAGAGTTTGGTTAACTGGTGGTAGATGCCATGTGCAAATTACAAAAAATTAAAATCAGTAAACTAATTTTTAAACTAATATAGGGAATTTGTTTAGTTTCCTATGAAAGTAAAGTTTCTGTGGTTGACAGTCGGGTTATTTAGGAAGTGTCTTTTGAATAGTTTCTATTAAGGGCAGCTGAGTCATGCTAACCAGGAAGATGTGCTGGGTAGACAGAACACACCACCACATCAGTGTCATCTACATGCAGAGCTCACCACATTAAAACCATAACAGGCAAGCACTATAGCAAAGCATCACTTCAACAGAGCTTTCTTTGTTTTTATCTTCTGAAGCGGGTAGACTGGATGATTTTGGCTCGTGTTTGTACAGGATTGCCAGTAAACTGAGTCAAACACAGCTCTATTCCGATCTGTTCTCTTGGCAGCAGGTCGTCGCTTTATGTCTAGAGACAACAAACTACTCTCTCTCCCAAACACAACAGGAAGAATGTTCACATTTCACTTTCATTATTGGGGAAAAATGATCTGCTAAGTTTCATGTGATGGCTGACATTCTGCAGACTGCAGCCACAGAAAAAGGTTTTATTGCTACGTTCTAATGACAATAGTGAAGCTGGAATCCAGTCCCCATTTCGGGACAAGAGCCAATCCTTATCTAGCATAAACCCATATGGTGCTCCAACTGTTTCCATAGCAGAAGGTGGGATAAGTCTGTCAGTCAGTGAGGAGGCCAGCTTCTGAGCCAAGTAACAGCAGAGAAATCTCTTCAAGGACAGCTGTCTCTAGCTTTAATCTGTACAACACGCATTCAGCATGTTTTAAAAGGACACAACACCTTCACCCAGCATCTGCTACAGGCATCATTTAGGGTGATGCCCTTTACCCCTAACCCTAAAAAAACAAAAAAAACAACAACGAGGGTTCCAAGAAGTTATTGGAGCATCCGGTTTTCTGTTTTGGGAAGCGAGCAGGTTTCATGCTGATGTGAACGCATTCGTTTGTATAGTCTTTCAGACATTCTGTCCTTAGCACAACAGGGGATTTTGGTTTTGCTTGGCTTCGTTGCAGAAGAAAACAACCGCTTTTCAAATAAAATGAGGAATGGAGTTAAATGGAAGGGACAGAAAGCAGGAATGAATTGCTGAAAGTCTTGTTCATCGTGTGTGCAACCACTGCTCTCTCAGCTCGAGGGAATGGCCTAAGTGGTGGGCAATTCGTTGAAATTACCACGCAGCTTCCCTTAGTACAATGATTTGGTTCCTTTCAAAGTCTGCATTGTAGAGGCATGTATAGCAGTCAAAAATTTCTCACCAAGAGGTATACTATCCAAAAGAAGTGTCAAGAGGGAGGGAAGCACTTTACACCCTCTTGAACTGAGACCCAGTGTCTAATCAGACCTGTAATTATTCACATATCTGCCTACGAGAGAACTGCATGCCGATTCAACCATTCTTCTGGTTGTGCTATTTTTTGTCAGTGAATGCATTTTGCTATAGTATCAATTGGTATTGAGCACAATGATAATACATTTGGTATTGTATTGATGATATTAATTAATTTAATAATTATATATTAATTATGATTAATGCAGTTACACTATTCAAATGCCAAAGTCTGCACACAAGCAAAAGCAAAGCAAAAGCATTAAGAACTGTGTGATGGCAAGAATCTGGCAACACAGGGGTCGTTGCAACTGTCATACTACAAAAACAAAAAACACCACCTTAAGCCAAATCTAAATAACAGAAAAACTGACTTTATGTAATCAGAAGTGGGATCTGAAGACATTTAGTGGTTAAAGTTTAAACACAACACACAATGAACTACCACAATGTCTGCCACATCTCTGCATGAAAACCATGTTTTTAAGAACGATACATACTGAAAAACATATCATGATGCTACAATATACTGATAATTTTCTTACATCCCTGAAAGCAATAATCTCCACTGATCATGTGCTGCACTCGCCACACCTCCTGCCTCTTAATATGAAAAAACAAAACAAACATTTATCCTCATTCACAAACAGAGCCTGAGCCCAGTGAAATGTGGATTCGGCATCATGTACTGAACTGATGTATTGCACTGCTCTTATTTCATGCCAACTCAAGCTGAACATGATATTTACCCTTTACAGCAAACACAGTTCTCCACAATAACATAAAACACAGTGTCACTTCAGAATGTCAGTCATCATATGGATAAATATCATCACACATCCCAGCTTTTCAATAACCTACAGTTTAAAATAATCTGCAATCACTAATACTGATCAAAATTGTACTGATCCGCTCTATATTTAAAGCGACCCTCTACCTGACCATGCACACACCTTCCATCTGTCATCCCTTAATTAACCTCCCCCTCCCAAAAAAAACCTCAAATGCACGATGTCCCCCTGATTTGAGTGAAGTCAGGATGTTTAGTGTCTGAATTGAGTTGCATGTACCTTCCCTCTCTGGTGGATCTTCAGGCCTGATCTTTCGCACTCTTGGCAGCAGAGTTTTAGGGCTGGGCTGAGGGATCCTGGGTGTTTGTTGGACCAGTCTGATCTGGATTATCCTGCCTCCTCGAGCAGATACAATGGGTACAAACAAACAGAAGACCTAACAACGGTTCAACAGCACAGTCAGCACGACCCTGAAGAACATTCCTCAGAGGACGCGGTGGAGGATCCCAGCAGTGCTGAGAGGAGAACCTAATCACACTGAAAGGAGCTTAGGTTGAGCAGTTTGACAGGTCGCACGAGTTCAGTAACGTTACACAGCAGATCAGACACACAGCAGGGGGGTGCCTAGTGGTCCACAGACACAAACTGACCTCAGTTCAGTTAACAACACTTTGGTAAAAACGCCGTTTGTTTCATTCAGAGGGGCGAATAGTGGTCAGAGACGCCGTTTCCTTGGTAACCAAATCAGCAGTTAGCTCGGGTCAGCTAAAGCCACACCTAACAGCTCAGCCGCCTTCTGTTTACATTCAACAAGCGCCTCCGACCGCGCCTCGCCCTCACAGCGACACAGCGCGGCGAACGAAACCGCACACAGTCACGAGGCCGAAAACTGCGCCCTTAACCCGCCGCTCGGCGCTCAGGCGACGCGAGCTAACGCGTTAGCTTCCGCAGCTAGCGTGTCCGCGCGGAGCTTCTGCACTTACCGGCTCAAATCCTGTCCCGAGCCCGCCTGCGCGCCCTCGGCTCCGCGCACTGCTCTACACCGCGCGCACACGACACGAGCTACGAGACTGCGCGGACATGCCGAGCTCCTCCAGCGGCCTCCTGCTTCGCTCTGAGACGGAGATAAAGCTGCAGAGCTGCTCGCGGAACCGCGTCCAGTTCAGCTCTCACACCCACCGCGGATCGAGACGTGCCAGCGCGCAGACCCCGCCCCCGCGCGCTCCGCCCCGCCCCGCCCGCACCAACAGCTGATCTCAGGTCAGACTCGCTGCTGCTTCTGGAAGTTTCTGTTCATTCGCCTCCGAATGATGTAATCTGGGTTTAACCAGGGCTTAATCTGAGTTTAATCTGGGTGTAATCTGGATCTAATCAGGGTTTAATGTGGCTTTAATATGGATTTAATCAGGGTGTAATCTGGATTTAATCAGGGTTTAATGTGGATTTAATCAGGGTGTAATCTGGGTTTAATCTGGATTTAATCAGGGCTTAATCTGAATTTAATCTGTGTTTAATCAGAATCTAATCTGGATTTAACCTGAGTTTAATCAAGGTGTAATCTGGGTTTAATCTGGATTTAATCAGGGCTTAATTTGGGTTTCATCTGAGTTTAATCTGGGTGTAATCTGGTCTTAATCTGAGTTTAATCAGGGTGTAATATGGGTTTAATCTGGGTTTAATCTGGATTTAATCAGGGTTTAATCTGGGTTTAAGCAGTGTTTAATCTGATTTGATCTGGGTTTGATCTGGTCTTTATCAGGGTTAATCTGAGTTTAATCTGGGTTTAATCAGGTTTGATCTAGGTTTAATCTGGGTTTTATCAGGGTTTAATCTGGCTTTAATCTGGGTTTTCTATAATTTGTTTTCTAAATTATTTTCTATACTATTCTGTATAGCAGAGTTTCTCAACCTCCTCAGCCTCTGGGCTGTGAAGCACTCTTCAGTGCAGGGTTTCTCAACCTGCTGACCAAGTAACACAAGGCAGATACACTGTAACAATGACCACCTGCACAGAAAGGGAAAGCTCCCGTTTAGGCCCTAATACTCACATTTTCACAGCACTTGAGAAATAAAAGTGAATTGTATGTATCTTCCCTCTCTAGTAAATCTTCAGGCCTGATCTTTGACATTGTTGATCAGCAGAGTTTTATATTTATATTCATTTTACATAAGAATAGAAAATATCACAGTTTACCACTGACATTACTATAATGAATGTTTAATGATTCTCTTCTCTCAGATGCAGTAGTGTAGGTTTCTGATAAGTGTATCTAAAGCAAAAAAAAACCTTTCATTAAAAAAAGATGCAATACTCTGTTACACTTATAAAGGACCACTTCGTTCCTGGGAAGCCCCCTAGACCCAGTGCAGGTGGTGGAGGATGTTAGCAAAGCTGGTATCCATGCTGAAGAATGACTCCCACCCCATGCTCCCACTTCCCCGTAAGTGTGTGAAGAAGCGGTATCGCAGGGCCTTCCTTCCTGCTGCTGTTAGACTGTACAACCAGCACTGCTCTCAGCAGACCACATACACACACTTAAACTCCACATACTATTAGAGTTTTTCATTGTAGAATAACAATGTTCAATACGTCTTTCATCCCCCTCGTACTGCATATATTTTCCTTTATTTTTTTCTTTGTTTATATATAATGTTAATATTGTAGATACTATACTTGATCAATTTCTTATACTGTGCTTTTCTATCCCTTTGCTGCTGTAACAATGTGAATTTCCCCATAGCGGGACTAATAAATGATTATCTTATTTACATTTTCTGGATCTCTTGCAAAATATCCAACAATAACAATATTTAATCCCAAGTCATTTTGGAGCATTTCTGTTGGTCCACTCAACAGATCACAGTTTCTCAACCCTGGTCCTAGAGGCACCCCTACCCTACATATTTTGTGAGCTTTCCCTGCTCCCACCACACCGGATTCAACCAATCAGCTCATTACCACATCCTTTAGAGTTGAATGGGGTGTGTTAAAGGTAAAATGTGCGGGGCAGGGGTGCCTCAAGGACCAGGGTTGAGGAACTGATTTGAACAACACAGAGGGAAGGAAAAGATAAATTAAGTTTTTTTTAAATAAATGTTATTATTATTATTATTATTATTATTATTATTAATAAAAGATAGTCCTGGTCCTAGGGACACGCCCACTCTGCACGTTTTAGTGCTTTCACTGCTCCCTCCACCGGATTCAGAATTTCAGCAAATCCTCTCAGATGTGCAGGGCAGGCCTCCAGGACACGGCTCAGAACCTCAGCTTCAGGTTCAAGTCTTGGTGAGCCTGATGACCCAGCAACAGCTGACTGCTTCCGTTAGACGAGGGCGCCACCTAACGTTGAACTGAATGTTGTAAACAAACGGTTTCCTCCTCTAAAGAGTCCAGTAAATGAAGTGATTTGCATCCACGCGCTGAATATTTCTGTATTCCTCAGAATACAGTCTAATAAAGGACATTTTCCACATTTGAACAGAGACGCGCAGACTTCCGTCAACACAGCATTACAGCAGTCCGCACTGCCACCTGCCGTCCATCCGCACGTATAACACTGACGGGTTAATGGAGCAGCACCGTGCCTGAGGCCTGTATTCACACCCTCTCGTTTTGGGGACGTTTTCATAGTTTGACGTACTTTTATTCCCCACAAAATTACAAAAGTATTTATAGGAGACAGTCATGGCAGATTTTATTTTTAGGAGATCCTGGGCTACACAAATTTATTAATTAAATTAGTTTATAAAAATTAAATAATTGTATGGATTTGACCATGTTTTGATAGAAATTTGACTTGCGGCTACAGTTTGTGTTTTCTTGTTTTCATCTTAGAAGTCCTGTTAGATCCAGAGTGTTTTTGAGCTGAAAATGCAAAAATTTTGATGAATTACTTTTAAAGATAGATTGACAAGGATATTTACAATAATACATTCTTAAAAATACTTGACAGTGGTCCAAATAATTATTGGACTAAATATTATTATTTTTGTTATTTATGTAGTATCAGCAGAATTCTGTCTCATGACTTTTATTCTGAAATTTGAACACTGCAAAGAAAGAGAAAAAACTGTTCCTCCCTTCTCATTTTCCACTATAACTCAATATCTGGGTCAGTGACATCATTAACCTTGCCCCATCTCACTGATCAGTATGTATGAGTCTGTATGCAGGTTGAGCATGTACATGTGGACAGAGCAATAAACATGCACTGGAAGGCTTCTTTGGCATTTAAACTGGGATTAAATTTAATTGGAAATTAGTGAATTTTAGCTATATTCTGAACTGGATAATTCACTGATAGTTCATCACACAACGAGGAGCCACCAGGGTTACACAGAGTAAGCCTGGTAGTTTGTTAAGATATGTGTATCATGCATGAATGTTACTCCCATCCTGAGTTATGATGTCTAGGAAATGTCATGTTACTGCCCACAAAGTGCGAATATCAGGCTGTTTACTGTGTTTTGTAAATGAGCTGTGATTGGCTCACCTGCATTGTACCTCATTAAAACCGTTTAACATCCAAAGATGTAATTAGAAGCTGGTCATTGTTCTTTAAGTTATGTGACCACTTGATGATGGGTGGGCCAACAGAAATCCCCCAAAATGATTTAAAATAATTTACTTTACCATTGACTTCCTTTAAAATGTTTTCCCTCTGCTGTGAATTTGCATATTCATAAATGTTTTAGCATCACAGTGATGATAAATAGAGACTGAACACTGCATGGTTGTAAAATGAATGTGATTGCTTGTAACCTTGAACGTGACATGACTCTGGACTTTGTGGACTCGACTCTGACTCCCTCTTACTACGGAAGCATCATTGTAGCCAAGACAGTGCGCTTGAGTGTAAAATCACTACTCAATCACTACTGAAGACAGTTCTACCTCTGACGCAGAACTGCCACTGGTTGAGAATAAACAACTGAAGTGACCAGTAGGTGGAACTTACTGTGTGTCTTCTCCTCAGAGCATTAAATGTGGATGGACTGCATAAAAGGTGTGTAATTCACTTTGAGATTTTGTTGTTAAAGCAATTAAACATGAGGGGGAGTGGGTTTTTGTGAAATAACTGCACAGGTATGATGAAGCAGACATAAGCCAAAGGAGACTGTTGTATAACATCACAAATGTGCTGTTTATAATAACACAACCTTGAGTGTTCTATTGCATGTATATAACAGTTTGGAAAAGAAGAAAGAACTGAGTGGTGAATGCCTACAGCTCGTTCTCTATATATATACCTCCATATTTCTTTTCAGTTTGTTTTTTTTATTGTTGTGAATTCTTGTTGTGATCCCACAGCACTGACCAAACTCATAAGTCTCAGAGACATAGACAACAGTTCTGTGCAACCTAATGTGTATTTATACACATGGTAACACACGGACAATCTTCAAATACAAAAGGAACTCTAAAATGAGCCCTGACCAGATCGCTTGTTTCCCAAGTCTAATCAAGTCTAAGTGTCCGTATGTCTCTTGCTGAATCAGCAAGGGCTAAGTTTATAGAAGCCATTGTGAGAGTCCTCACAGCAACAAGGAAATGGTGAATCAACATCCGGGTGCACCACATAGTCTTAATCCTTTAAGTTTGCTTTTGCTCTTTTGTACAGGTCAGTTAGATTTCTAAAGGACTTAAGAATGTTATTTAGCATGCTATATATTTTGGATAAATGATAATTGACATAGTTTACTATGATTGAATCAGTGAAATTAATCTGTATAAGATGCTGTTACTATGGGGACTCATAAAACTATGGATGATATTTACAGTCAGGTCAAAGTTGAAAGTTTTTGGACAGTGACATTTAGCCTCTGTATACCACCTGAGATTTGAATTGAACCAGTTGTGTTTAGCATTTATAAATTACATAATACCCATATTTTCCCAGCATTAAAAGTAATGGAACACACAATTACAAACTGAGCAGTTTATGATACTCCAATGGAAATCAATTGCAGTGAATGCCTGTCTAAAGTTTAGAACCAATGGACATCATGTGGACACCAAATGCTGAGTTTCCTCTCTTGAGATGCTGTCAAACCATTACTGCAGTCACTTTCAGTTGCTGCTTGCTTACATCTGTCTTACACTTTATCTTCAGTACACAAAGAGCTGCTCAGTTAGATTAAGGTCTCGTGATTTAAGAACACTGGGTTTCTTTCCAAGAGAAGCTCTTGAATTGCTTTCCAAGTATGTTCTGGTGGTATTATCCATATGTTCTATGCAACACCAGCCTACCAGGTTTGCAGAATTTGACTGCATCTGAGCAGACAGTATAGCATACATACACTTCAGAATTCATTCTGCTACATGCCCATGCCATAACACTGCCTTCAACATGTTTGACAAATGCGTTTGTGCATGAGACCTGTACTTTCCTTTCCATCATTCAAGTACATCAAATTCATTATTTGCCCAAAGAATCTTTTTTTTCCAAAACTGGGCAAACTTGCAGTGAGTCATAAATTCACTGCAGTATGTGACTCAAATAAAGTAAGCAGTGAATACAAGTCCAGAGTAATTTAAATAGTTTTATTGCTGTGCTTATAGATTACACTCCTTGGAATGCAACTGAAGCTGTGTTTGGTGGATAAACCAAAACAGAAAAACTCAAATATTACTGTTATTGAATATTTAAATAGTGAAACAACAACTCTGTAATACAATACATAGCTTCACTATGAAATTCTAAATGAACTCATGTATATACAAGATACTTAATTGTATGCTTACGCATATGATTTACATGCCAAAAAATTCCTTTTAGTGGAAAAAATACACTGGTCATACCAAATATGCCAGAATAGAAAACAAAATCACTCCATATAAGAGGCCTATATAGATCCTTCTGTGGTGGATATCATTTAATACAAAGGTTCAAGGTAAACAAACTGACTTACTATAGGCCTCAATAATCATGTGCTCTTATTTCAGATTGAAAATATAATAAATGGCCTTTAAATCATGTTATCAGATGTATATTGGCATAGTACATGGTAAACCTTTACACAAGAATTGCTTACACAGGTTACCTGTTATATGTGAAATTACCTCTGAGATATCAAAAGAACATATGGTCTATATAAATTCCTTGAAGAGGGGATGAAGTTCCCTTTTGATCCCTTTCTCTGTGTTGTTTGAACCATGTGGACAGCACACTACTATACAACAGCATCTCTTGGGAAGTGAAATAATGTGTGGCAGAACCCTTTACATACCACAATACAATGAATCAGACCAAGAACAAATGGATACGTCAGGGAACATCATTTCCCACCAGAAAACGCAGCAAAAACTCTTTGAATCCTAATCTGATTCACACAGACTTTCTTATGCTGTCTTGTTCACAAGTCTAACACTTGGAATAAATACATAGTGCTTGTTTTGGACCATAATTATGTTTGAAATATAAGTAATGATATTTTTTACAGATGTCTTTCTAGACATTGTTCCTGAAGAAAATGTTTCTTGTGCTTGTTAAGCTTGTCTGAGCAAATGCCTCATAATTCTCTGAAAACTGGTCCTCTGCTGATCCACAGTTCCATTGGTGGTGGTGTACATTCCACAGAGTTTTCAGCCTCTAGCTCCTCTCTGTGTAGCATTTTAGGCTTCATACACCCTGTAAAACAAAATGTAACATATTAGATCTCAAAAAGATACACATTCATGATAGACCCTTGCTGTGTTTAAATATATCAATATAGAAAGCAAAACATTTTTGTTTTATGGTCATTAAACCACCTGGTGCATAGGTTATCTTATTTTCCTTTTTTTCACACTGTAAATAAACTTTGCAAGACATTTGTTTTTCTAGCCAACTGTGATCACTCTTACACTATAAAACCACATGTGAGTTGATGCACTTGGTCAGTTTGTTTTTCACATGTGTGAAATATACCAAATATCCATTGCAGTCTTTTTACCTCTACCTCTCTAAGATAGGACCTGATGTTCTTCAGAGATGTAAGCATTTTGAAAACTGTGCAAGACAAAAACATATACTGAGCACAGTTAATGAATGTGTTTACTGACACATTACTGCATCAGATGATGCATCGCTAGCAGGTGTGTCCACCAGCATGCAGGCAAGCATGCAGCTTGTTGCACTGAATTGCATTATCAAACAAACAATGTTTTTCAAGGAACAGCAACCACAATAAACAAACAGAGCCTATATATGCTTTATTTATTCATTAATGTTCACAACCCTGACAGAACATTTTATATAAAGACTATAAATAAAACCCAATAAATTAGTGCACATTAACTTAGAATCTGCTCATGTTTTAACAAATAAGCAGCATTAAAACTATGGCTATGGGTGAAAACACTGTTATTGCTACACTGTACATTGTCTCTCCATTTTGTGAAAAGAACCAATCATAAGTAGGAATCAAAATCAGTGGACTGGTTTAAGAGAACATCAGCACCTGTTTTCTGATTGGTAGTCACTGCTGTGTATCACTGCTCACATAAAACTGAGCTGTACATAAAGTCTGAGTTCACTAAAGACTGCCAAGTGTTGCTGATTCTCATTGAAAAATAAATAACTTCAGTATCATTACTCGTGGTGTGCACGCATGGTGAGTCAGTTTCACAGTTGTCTTATCAGACAGTGAAAGCTGTCAATAGAAGGTCAATGGCTGCTCCACTTGTACACTTTGTCTAATATGAGCTAATAATATGTAGTATAAAATAACAAAATGCCTCTTTTCAAAAGACGTGCACAGTTTTAAGTTTTCCTTTGAAAGTCGATTCAGTTCTTCAACTTCAAATTGCATATAATGTGGCCCAATACACAAAATTAGTTTATCAGTCCTAATCTAAACAATAAAGGTCCTATACAGGACTGAAAACAGAATCTTTGACTCAAAGACTGACCATTTCTGGTGCTATATAGAAGTTTTTCTGCCAGTCTGAAGAACCCTTTAAGGTAAAACACTTTTTACCAAACATTTCTGTATATATGTGAACTGTGTGTGTATCACACACCTACACACACACCCACATAAACACACACCTACACACTTCTGTGGAGATAGGAGCAATACAGTCCAGCCAAAGGCAAACCATTGTACTTCTGACATTCTCCTGTTGCTTGGTGTAGCTTACCTGTGCTTGTCTTTCCAGATTCTGAACCACTTGACCAGGTTCTTAGTGCTTTGCAGTCTGGGATGCAGACAATATTCCTGACCTTTGAAACGGGACACATTCTCCATGGTCACGCTACAAAGCAGAGAAGAGAAACAAAGTGAAAATGTGAATGGGAAATGCAAGAGAGAGAGTCATAACCCTCAAAAAGAAAACTGTTATTTGATACAGTAGTAATACTTTCATGTTTGGTTATTATGACATATCATCGTAGTCATATCAAATTTAAGCGGTCATACCATTTGAAATCCTTTTTCCCCCTTTACATAGTATGAAGATCAGACCACTAAAAATGATTTATGACATGCCATGTAGGGACTCTGAAGGACATCCTAAACATGCAGATGGGGCCTGCAGAGAATGTAGTTAAAGCTGGCTTTTTTCCAACTAGTGCAAAGGTACTCCACAATGTCCTCAGACTGGTACAGTAAACACTTGCTGCTTAACGACTGCTGCCAAGAACACTATCTTCCATTTTCCAATTATTCAAAATAATCCAAATAGCAGACTTGGGAGTTATGCAAGTGTTTGAAAAAAAGGCTTGCTCAATGTTGTCTTTTTCCACAGGATGATGGGCTTAAACTCTTTTCCAGTTATTGCATCAGTTAAATTATTCACCTGCAAAGCCAGCAGAACATTCTGTGGAGTCCAAAATCTCGACTGGATTTGGAGAACAGGGAGAGAACTAACATGGGGCTGCGGAGGCTTCCCGAATGCTAAACTTTTAGACAGAGCCTACTGCCAGGCAGGCAGAGAGAGAAAGACACACTTTCTAAAGTCTGCAGGGTTGTTTTTCCACTCAGAAACAGGACCCATCATTTCAGACAAATAAACCCAAACATTTAGTACTGCACTGAGTCAGAAATGGAAGAGAAAAGACTGGAATATATCTGCATATAATATCAATTTGCAGTTATAAATAGTTTGATCTGTCTCTGGTCTATTACATGTTGGCTTTATTTGTATTATCTTATTATTGTACTGTATTATCTTAGATGTATTAAGTATATAACCCTTTATAACATCTATAGTCTGTTTGCTTTAATAAAGGTCTGTAACTGTATACCATACTTTATACCAATACAACAATAAAACATTACTCTTAGTCTGAAGGATGGTCTTAATTTGAAATGCTCTGATCTATTTCTCATCATTTTATTCAGGAGCACAACCAATACAGATATACAGAGTATAAAGGTATCCACAAAAAATATTTAAGGTTGTCCTTTTGCATACTGATATCCTGGCTGTTTCTTTGGAACCTATTTTAGCATTATTCCTGAAAAGAGCAGCAGATGGCAGCAGTGTGCACATCCCACTCGAGGACCGCTTTCCAGCAGATATTCATCTATATACACAGCAAATGCCAGGTTGTTCATTTGAAATAAAAGCCAAATGTCATGAACGGCTCACTTTTATGCACCAAACAATTTGAATAACTCTTGTGACAGACAACAAGGCATTGCTAAATTGCTTTCCTTTTCCGAGGATGATTCAAATCATCTGCAGTTATTACATCTGTTGAATTATTAACTACTGAAGTCATGAGAACATTGTTTCCCACTCAAACAATTGTTTACTAATATCAAAACCTTGTGGTATTTCAATATATATAAGATACTAAATAAATAGATGATGGGAATAAATAATTAATTTCTACAAAATCTGTAATCCCTGAACACGTGGCAAGCTATTCTCCAGCTCATTTGGACTCTGTGGCTGATTTGTACTGTACTGTCAATAATTAATAAGGTAACCAGTGCCTCACGAAGTTTAACAGCTCTCAGCGATGGAAAAGACCTTACTATTACAGAAAAGCACAATAGCTGACTTTACAGTATTAATAATATAGTCTGTATAAGTGCTGGGCGATACAGACAGAAAATCATATCCTGAATATTTTAGCTGAATGGTGATATAAGATACATGATGTGAAAAACAGTGTTCACCCCATGAAATCCTCGTCTTTTTTAACACAATATTACAAAATACTGAAATTTGATCTTTATATCTTTTTTATACACACTAATCTTGTCTCCTCCATAGTGCTTACGTGAGCACACAAATCGGGGGTGGAGGGGAGCAGACTAGAGGAGCAGAGAGCAGGGGGTGGAGCAGAGTGCAGGAGCAGAAAAAAAGGGTTTTACATAAGACACAACAAACAGAACGTTTATTATCAACTTTAAAACTCCATATAAATAGTATCGCCTCAGCCCATACTGTGCTGTTTATACCCTGACATAAACATTGATATATTGCTCAGCCTGCAATATATAGTAATATAGTAATCTGCATTGTATTTATTCTGGATGATAAAGTCAGAAAGAAAGGGGCAGAAAGCTTTAAAAACTTACAATATCATTTTCTCTTGGCAGAATGGGTGTTTAGGCTTAATCTCAAGTTTCTGCACATCCTTGTAGCGTATCTTCGGGCCTTTCCTTGTGCATCTGCACTTGTAGGCTGCAAGAGAAAGGGCAAAATGTGAGACCTTTCATTACAGAAGAGCTGAACCAGACACAAACCAAACACCAGAGGCAGTCCCTGACATCTCATAGAACACATTCCACCAGGAAACTAAGTGTAAACTGAGCAGCTGCTGCTCCTAGTGAAAGAAGGCGAAGTGTGACCCACATCTTACACTTCATCAATCTTCTCCTGTTCCTTTCAGCATCACCCTCTCCTCTCCAGCCAGGACTGGGGCCAAAAGCAAGTCCGGACACAGAGTTAACCAGACCCTGCTGCCCAACTTTACCAACTAAGAGACACAGAAAGGCTGCTGAGCCAGTGTGGTGCTGCAGAAAATGGTTACTGTTGTGTTTACCAGCCCAGTCCTCAGGTAGTCAGTCTAAGGGCTTTACCAACTTAAGCCCTGAGGGAGGGCAGGGTGATGCGGGGTCTCCTGCACTGTGTCCCAGCTAACTAACGTCCACAGCGTCCACGCGCTCCCTAACCGTGTAGAGCTGGAGTTAATTCGTTACAAATGGGGGGAAAAGACATTTACCTTCTGCGTTCAGCGAATATATCGCAATAACCAACAAAAGTAAGGCTGTGCAGCGATTCATCCCTGAAGACAGATGCTGAAGGAGCTCCTCACAACTGGCCGTTTGGTTTTTCTTCTCTAATAATGTCGATATCGCTCCACTCTCTCACCATAAACACAGAAACGCCGCCTTCCCGCCGCGCTGGGGGCTGTCGGGGCTGCTGGGGCTGCTGGGGCAGAGCGCCGTTGCTGTGAGGGGCAGTTAGCAGAGTGAGGAGCCGTCGCGCAGCCGTTGGCTTTTTAAAAAGCTCGCGCCTCATTAATATGCAGAGCTGCGCGAGCAGCTCGTTGAGGCTCTGTCCGAGCCGAGAGCGAGAAAAAGCAGCGAAATTCAATTTAAAAAGTCCCCCGAAGGACTCAGCCCGTTGTTAGGGGAGATAATTAGATAGGATTTTACGCCTTTTGTTGTCTGGATTCAGTCTACATTATGTACGCTGGTGGTTTGGCATAGAAGAGACCGCGGCTGATTAGCGGACAGTGATTCTGACTCCGTGTTTGACTCCAGTGTTTGGGTTTCTAGAACCCTCGGCCAATTTTCTGGGATGTTTTTAATAGTCTGACGTACTTTTATTCACCAATATATAAGAACGGCGTTTATAGGAGGCTGTCACACAGGGCATTGTCATTTTATTAAATAAAAACGTATTTGTATGGATTTTGACCATGTTTGGATCAATATTGAACACGTTCTTTTCCTTAGAACTAAAAACATTTTATATCCCCGAAATTCTGTTTTTGAGTAGTTGTTTGTAATGATTAAATTGGCTGTATTTATAATAATAAGTTAATAAAGTAAAATAAAAACCTAAATGTCTTTTATTATTCCTCTTTGGACTTTTATTCTGAAATTTGAATACTGTGTGAGCAAAGAAATTAAAGAAAGCCCTTTTCCTTTATAACGCTGAACCCTAATTCTGTCATTGACACAGTTACTAACAGGTCTGGGCAATATGGATATGAAATCATATCCTGATATATTTTAGCTGAAAGGTGATATATGATATATGATGTGAAAAATATAATGTGAAAAAAATTAACACTAGTTAAAAAACATGATCATCATTTAATCAATATTATGGTAATATGGCAACTATAACCTTTTAGTTATAGTAATATTAAATGCATTATTAAAATGGTTTTAAAAGACATTTCCTCAGTGTGTATAGTTATATTACTTCTCAGGGGTAATATAACATTGTAGAGAGGCTTAGCCCAGTGTTATGGGACTGGCATGTATGGCTGCAAAATAAAGTGGATCAAATGTGTTTATTGGTTATGTGACTGCTGATACAAGTAGCATGATGATTTCTGAAGTGTACAGAGATATACTTTCTACTTAATATTCAAATGCAGAAGAAGTGATAGGATGGCGGTTCATTGTGCAGATGGATAATGATCTAAAAAGTACTGCTGAAGGTACTCAAGAGCATTTTAAAACAAATAAATCAAATTTTCTTAAATGCCTGAGTTTGTTACCTTACCTAAATCCAACTGAGCAGCTTTTCACATATATTAGAATGACTTTTATTGTGATCCTAATATAGCTCCAAGTCAAAGTTCTTTACTAAACACTTTTATAAAGCTTGAACCAAATAGAAGATTTAATACAATGGGCACATTTTTCAAAGTCATTTTTATTTAGAAATATAATTCTAATTTTTCTTTAACCAAACGAGATCATGTTTATACTGCTATTTTTATTTTATATTCAGAGTCACTTTCACCTTTTGTCATTGTGATTCTTAGGATAACTAGGAAAAGGATAAGGATAAGTTATTGCATAATAGCCATTACTTTGGAATGTCCCTTATGTAACTAACAAAAGTGTGGTTTACACAATTACAGCTTCAAAAATGCACCTGATTGCTCTCCTTCTGTTATGTTGTTCATATGGCTGCTGTGAATAGAAAACTGTCAGCCTACACATTGGCACTGTGGTTACTGTTGTGCAAAGTTGACAGTAATCTTTCCACCCTTCCACTGAGTCATCACTGGCATTTGTCATACAGAATGTCTGAATTGTGATAACTGGCCTGTTATTGCAGGGCTCTGAGTACACTATAAAATGCTAGGTTCAGAGGAACCAAACCTGGGTTATTTGGCAACCCAGCATGGGGTAGTCATTTAACCATTGTGCAGAGTTTTCACAATAACACAACTGTGGGGTCTTCTTCTACAACATTTTGGGTTACCACTGGCCATCAATGTTAGGCTGTCTTTTTTAGTTCAACTACAACTAACACCAAAACATGGTTGCACCCAAAAAGAGTCAATCAAAGCAATGCATGACTGCAATGGTGTTGTTCTAGAATGTCATGGAGTCACCCAGAATGGCAGTGGTCATCTTCAGTGATGAGTCCCACTTTTATTTTCATGGGGATGACCAACTAATCCGTGTGTGGAGGCAACATGGTCAGTGCCAAGATCAACAGTTTGTTGTCAAGTGTGACATGTCTAGAAGTCCTGTTGCCATGATGAGGGATGCAATTTCATATGATGCCAGATAAATTTATTCTTCTTTACTAAACTTTGGCAGCCCAGTGTTACATTAATGAGGTCCTGAAACCAGTGACCCTCCTGCTGCCATCTCAAGACCTCGGCTTGAAGACATAAATATTATGCAATGGCGATTTGCGTTGCCAGACCTATCCCTGATTGAAAATGTGTGGGATGCTATTGGACACTTTCAACACTCCACCCCTACTGTAACATCTGCAGGAACTGAGTGAGAATATTCAAGCTGCATGGGATGGATTACAAAAAGACACCATTAGGAACCTCTGGCATGTTGTGTTATACCCAACACCATAATGAGAGACCATACTTCTGTATGTGTAGCTCAATAAATATTGCCCATTTCAGTTTAAATTTTAATCAGTTTTTGACCATGGTAACATTTGTCTTCTGAACAACATTGCAATCCAACTCTTCTTTCTAGGTTCAGCAGGGTGCAACTCCACTGACACGTCTTGCAGATACTGCTCCACCTCTGGAATGTTCAGCACTGGGCAGGAACAGTAGCTTATATACAGCTTTTTGGATTCCCCATAGCAACAATATTTAATGTTACAGTCACATTGCACCTATAAGAACTACTTAGTTCTTAAGCATTCCAGTCGCTTCTGTTTATGTAGAGCTGAATTCAAAATTCATTACATAATTTATCCAAATTCTATAAACAGCACATCAAAGACCAGTCTTCTCTGCATTCTCTCTTTCTTTCTTTCTTTCTCTCTCTGTCTGTCTGTCTCTTTCTCTCTCTCTCTCTCTCTCTCTCTCTCTCTCTCTCTCTCTCTCTCTCTCTCTCTCTCACACACACACACACACACACACACACACACACACACACACACACACACACACACATATTGTCTCTGAAATATTTCTGAAAGTTTATGACTAAAGCTTTGACAACACAGTGAAACTAAGTACTGGTGTTTCTATACAATCTTTCCAACTCACCTTAAATGCACAGTATCAGTTTGGACACATTTACTCTCTTCATCCCTTTTTTTAAGGAAAACCTTACAAAATAATATGCCTGTCCAATCCTGTAATAATCAAATAGAAATGTTTTGTATTTAAAAACACATGACACACAGACAATATTTATGTCTATTTTTCATTATAAACAAAACATTTTTTCATACTATATGTTAATAGTATTGTATATATACACCACATTGAGGTTTCCAAGCTAAAGGTCCTGTGTGCAGCCCACACTTCAGTTCACAGCCTCAGAGTAGTTTCTACCAAACCTAGTAGAAAATCTTCCTTGGACAGTAGACACTGTTACTTGATTACACAGTGGTTGTGACATTTTACTGTTGGCCACAACCACAATCAATCTCTACAAAATAATATATTGTAGAGTCTTTTCCCAAAATGACCCACTCCTGGTTATGCCATGATGAACAGCGGCTGTTCACCCAGAACTTTGAAGACAAGAAGGTGGTGCTTAAAGGCATCTGGTGTTGCTCTTTAAACTTATTTGCATGCTTGTGGCAGTGAGGTGAGGTAAGCTGAGTGCTGGGTAAAGGTTTTACAAAACCTGAGCTAAACCCCAACAAAACTGGCTTGACCCGGCATTAGGATTGAAAAAAATTATCCAGCATATTTAGATTGTACCTACATTTAATCACCTTGTGATTTCAAAAGGTGCAGTCCAATCACCCCAGTAATTTCCTGTGAAGTCACTACTCCAATGCAGTTTGAAGTTCTCTTCAAACTAAACCCTTTCTCTCCCTATGGTTTGGCATCTCACTTAAAATCTCCAAATTCCCTTTGTAGTCCACCTAGTGAAACTGCTTGAAAAGTCATTTGGTGTAAGGCCAGGATTAGTTCAGTTGAGTTCATACCATTTTGTAGATCAACAAAGCCAGCCCACAAGAAAGAAGGACCAAAGAAAGGCCAATAGATTTCAGTAAGAATGTTGTGGTTGTTCATTGAAGTGGGCAAAGAAATGAATGGGCAAATTATGGTGTAAAGGTGATTCAAGTGTATGTAGTGCTCTGACCCAGCAGTTTATCTTTTGTTCCACATTCAAGTGTTTACAGAAATCTGGATGGGAGGACTTGATCAACTCTGAATACTTTTGATATAAGCTTAGATGTCTGGTCGTTCTGGCGAGGCACTGAACCGTACATTCAAGCAATTCTTTTAAGGTTACTAAGCCTGTATTATTCACCTCTTTCCTCCTTTCCCTCATATCAGTTTCCTTTCTTTAAGCAAGTAAACAACTAACTCTAATGCTAAATGGATAGTTCTGTAAAAGATATCCCTGTGAAGAACATTGCCGCAATCTTTCTGCTATGTTGATCGGATGTACCAGGGTGAATCATTCAGGCACACAATTCCCCCTGCCTGGTTTTGCAGCCAGGCCCTCAGCCCAGCTGTCCACAGCCATGCCACAGTCCATCAGACACCTGTCTGTAGCCAATCACTGGCTCTGGGAAAAATAAAAAGCATGACAATTCAAAGTGAAGCTCCCTGCCACTCACCATCTGACCCTCATGATGGGTGCCCTTTGGGCAGGAAGATTATGGAGAGCTAATGGTAAGAGACAGCAGCAGTACTCCAGCAAAACCCAATCATCTTGAACTGTCCATTTTAGTCTGTTTCATGCTTTCATTCAAAGCAGTGTTTGAAAACGGTTTAACCTATAACCTATAGTTAGCTAACTTCTGGACAATTCTTCCGAAATGGATGTCACACACGCTTCGGTTATGAGTTAGCGTTATCATTCAAGACTTGTTACAGTTAAAGTTGTTGCACCTTGTTGCACCTTGGTTCTGGAGGAACGCAATTTCATTGCACTGTGTACCTGTACTCGGTTGTAATCACAATAAAAAAGCCTTGACCTTGACCTTGACGTTGTTGTTATTACGCTATAATGAAATAAATGACCCTGCAACAAGTGGCTTACATAAGTAGGAAGCTGTATCTTGTTGTGCTTCAAACAACACAGAGCAATGCAAGTTGCAGATGTAAACATACCACTAACTGATCTCCTCACATCAACACCTCACACCTAACACCTCACATCACCTAAACCTTACTTAGGTATTCCCACCCAACTCACATCTAAAAGAAGAAAAAGAATTTAAATATCTCCACAGAGAAAAAGTGAGTGTTTTTCTGCTACAGCTTGGGAAATGCATCATCAGAGCTAAAGATAGTCAACTGTACGGCTCTTGTCAACTGTATGGACGTTTTGCCCACAATACACCAATCAGGGGTGGATATACTGTACTAACTCTTAGAACCAGAGACCTGCCCTTTGTGAGCAGTTACATCCTGTTTTCTAGGCCTCTCAGGATCAGAGTAACCTACAGACATGATACACATATCATAAAAAAGGACTTATCCTATCTATTGTCTCATCAATGTGTGATGAATTATAAGTGAGGAATCTAGCTCAGAAAAAAAGCTAAGATTCACTGGTTTCTAACTGAATTAAATCCCAGTTTAAATGCCAAAGGAGCTTCCAGTGCAGGTTCACTGCTCTGTCGTGTACATGCTCATTCTGCATGCAGACTCCAACGATGATGTCACCGACCCAGATTTTGGGTTATAGAAGGAAAAGAGAATGATGGGGCTGTTTGCTCTTTGTTTGGCTCACACAGTGTTCACATTTCAGAATAGAAGTCCTCAGAAGGGATAATACCAATAAATACATAAATAACAAAAATAATACAGGACATTCAGGTTGTTGTTTTACTTTATTTTTGAACACATTAAGAACATATTATTATTAATGTCCTTGTCAATCTAATCATTATGAATAATTAATCATAATTATTGTATTTTTCAGCTCTAAAACACTGTTGATCTGGATGGTCAGTTTCCAATGTTGAGTATTAGACAATATAAGCAAAACAAAAAACAAAACAAAACATAAAAAAATCCACATCTGTAGCAAGTACATTTTTAAATTAAACATTGTCAAATTGATACTGATATTTAGTCAGACAGAGGAAAGCTACGTGGACACAGGGTGGACATGGGGAGAACACACCAAACTCCTCGCAGGCAGTGACCCGAGCAGGTATAGAACCCACAACCCTCGACCGCTTCAAAAGCCACACCTTTTCTTAGTAATTTAACAAATTCTTATGACCACCTCCTTGTTTCTACATTCACTGTCCATTTTAACAAGTCTATTTGCCATACAGGACCACTTTAGTCCATCTATTTTTCTGCATAATTTATAGCCTCCTTTCCCCTTCTTCAGTGGTCAGGACACCACAGGACCACCAGAGAGCAGTTATTATTTGGGTGGTGGGTCATTCTCAGCTCTGCAGTGACACTGACAGAGGGGTAGTGTGATAGTGTGTGTTCCACTGGTACGAGAGGATCCAATACAGCAGTGCTACTGGAGTGTTTAAACACTGTGTCCACTCACTGTCCAATCTATTAGGCAGTCGTAACAAGTTTATCTACCAGCAGTGACACTGAAGGGTTTTAAACACTCCAGCAGCACTGCTGTGTCTGACCTACTTATACCAGCATAACACACAACACATCACACCACCATGTCATTGTCACTGCAGTGCTGAGAATGATCCATTCCTTCCTTTCATAAAATGCCCAAAATAACAGCTGCAGCTTGATTATCGATGTGTAGACTTAGCATTACTGGACCTGGTCAAGGATCTGTTTATTTGTGTTCTTTGCTGACCAGAACTTCAAGGACATCAATAATTTTCCTCTCACACTTTTTCATCCTTCCACTTCCATAATGAAGTCACAGAAGTCTCCAAACAAATATTTCAGCCCTTTGTTTGTAAAGAGAAGTTATTACATGTATTTAAACAAACTCTGTCATTCATATCCTGACAGATATTCATATCTGTACTGTTTTCTGATTTCCCAATCAATATTATTTATCAATATAGTAACTGTTCACCATAATTTTACCAACAGTTGTGAATGTACCTGTTGTTTCAATCACATTCATGAACAAATGACAAAATTTGCAGCTAAATGAACTTTGAAATTGGTGATGCGGTATCACACGGCCATTCTCGGCTCTAAGGTGATATCAATAAATCAAAGTCAAACTTTCTGCCACTCCAGCATCCTGCTGCCCATAGAGTCATTTGCTGATCATTGATCACCACCACTCCACCCTCTGGTGAGAGTCCTTTGTCTGACCCCCTTGTCTGGACTGGCAAATGACTGAGGAAATGCCACAGACTCCCACTCTGTCCAATGAGATGCAAATCATTTTAGCTCAGCTGATTCCAAGAGTAAAACCCAGCTTTTCTACAAGTTCTGAATGGTCAAAGTGATCTAGTTTTACAGGAGCTTTGTCTGGACATTTTGGTGTACATCTATACCAAGCCAGTACTCTCAGGTATCAGCAAATTAGTCATGAGCTTTGCCTGTGTTGATTTTGGCAAGAAAATAAAGCCGTTCCCATGGCCTCATAATTGGTCTGAGCAAGGGAGCCATAAATCATTCTGTCTGCTAATTAGATCTTTTACCATGTGGAACAGTGGTGTTCTCATGAGCCATGTTAGAATGTCCCTGTAATGTCTAATACGACCTACTGATGGTGTCACACTCTGAGAAACAGAGCTATTTAGCTGGACAGCCAAGGACATTCTCATCAACAACATTCTCATTCTGATCATCAACAACAACTGTGGCTACCATGTGTATGTGGTATTTTCTTTGCTTTAACACCTGATTCAAATGAGGCTAGTCAGACCAGAGCAATTAATGTCTTTGAACAGGATTTACAAATGCTTTAAAGTCTGCCTTGTCTGTAAATTGTGGGGATTTAGAGATTTAGAGACTTCTATTGTGTGAATTTGTAATTGCACCAAGCATGTGGAAGAGCACTTTTAAAACATGCATCATGAATTATATGCTGGTGTCATTCTTATTACTATCATAATTATATTTAGGTGTTGAGCTATTTAAGATACATGGAAATACATGTTGCTATTGTCTACGGTAAAAAGAAAGTCCAAATCTAGGTCTGAGCCAAACTTATGTCTGAGTGTTCTGCTACATTGTATTCATTTGTTCTTGTTTTTTTTTTTTCCCTGGATAGCAGGTGGCTTTTATAGCTGAATGGTTGTCATCAGAGAAAACATTCATTATTCAGAGCTATTGTACTACTTCTATTAACACAGCCACAGTTGCTTCAGTAACCAGTAGAAGGTGCTGGATCCTTGTTCACATAAAGATACGAAATGGCCAGATAAACTCTTGTGAAAACCCATAATTCATTAGAACATTTTCTTTTAATTGCTTTTGTGTTACGACAGATAAATCACACTTGAAAACAGCAGCAAAAGACATTAACAGACTAAGAGATAACACATGTTTTAATCATTTAAATCAGCTTAAATCAGCCTGAAATTATAAAGGCTGTTTATATACATTGTTTCTATCTATCTATCTATCTATCTATCTATCTATCTATCTATCTATCTATCTATCTATCTATCTGTCTGTCTGTCTGTCTGTCTGTCTGTCTGTCTGTCTGTCTGTCATTCTTTTAATAGTTTCTATACACACGGAACTGCCACAGTGCAATAATGTATGTTTTGGTGTAATAATGTATGTATAATGTATGTATAGTGTAAGTTAATGTGTAAATACTCTATTTATATTACACATATTCTTATCTTTTTTCTTATTTTTATGTTTATTCACTTCTAATGTGTTTTTAAGCATCTGTTTTACTACGGTGAGGGACTTGCACCTAAGTTTTTCACTCACCCTTACATCTATGTAATGTGATGTGACAACAAAATTTGGTTTGATTTGATTTGAAACTCATTAAACTCACACAACCACCAATGGATCCCCCCCCCAATGTTATAACTTCGGAACAACTCAGCCAGTTAGCATTGCTCTGCATGTATTTATTGATTAATAATCCTTATGGTTTAATAAAAGTCACAGAACATAAGCAGTTCACAAAAACTGTACAGTAGTGTAGGTCATGGGCTCTTTAACACGTTACATGATCACAAGCTGCAGGATTAGGCTTGTCCTTATTCGAAGAGTCATGTGTTTTCGCCTGACTAAACTATAAATATTCAAATAAATATCCTGCCCTTGGTCAAACTGCATAGCTCACTGCAAATAACACCACAGCAGTCATTCCCATCAAACATGTCTGTACAGAACCCCTGTGGCAAGCAGGTGATCAGAGTTAATTGCACATAATGGTTTTAGCTCTGGTGAGGCAGTAGCCCGTTGGGTGTGAGATTCTTTCTGTTTACTTGTTGTTGTTTGCCAACACCTGTCAGAGAGGAATTTCGCATGTGAATGTACATGCTCAGGAAATGATACTTTTCATGGACACCTCTTATTCAAGACACCAGTGTCAGCTCGCTTTGCTTCCTTCAGTGTGATGTATGGGTATGTGTACTGGGTGGATGGAGACTGGCTTTTGTCAAAGGCTCGGTGGGAACCTAACCTTCCCTTGCAAGGCTTCCATTACAATGGCAATATATTTATTTCAGAGATCATCATTTAGATGTCGCCCTTAAGTAAAGTATTCCTACAGCTCATTTGACACAAAAACAAAAGGAGCATTAGAGCATACCACAAAGCTTGAAATGAGCACAGGCCAAATTTCCATAGGCCTTGTTCATCTCTACACTTACAATGCCGAAAGTCATGGGATAGCAGCACGTAAATTGATAATGAAGTGGCATTACTTCAGAGTATGACTTGGGAATGCCTACACCTGTATACATTGTCAGGTATTACCTTGTGAGTAGCAAGGCAACATGAGTTCAAGGCATGATAGTGAGTGCCAGAGGGATGGGACATTCCATTTCTGAATTTGTGCAGGCATTCCTCAATTCACAGTGTCACGTGAACTGGGAATATGTCACAGAAGCCATTATAAGCCTCAGTGGAGCACTTTGTGCTTAATGATTTTGACTGGCAATGTCTGTAGAAATTTGTCTGTGGATTGTCTGCACAAACAAACAACTGACTGAGAAATCACATTCACATTCAATGCAGGAGTCCTATGTGTATCTCCCGCAGGATGGCATGAGAAACAGTGCCTCACCTGGGCTTGAGAGGTTGCTATCTTGACCCTAGAGGACTGGCAATATATGGGTAAGGTTCCCATGTGGTGCAGATCTCATAAAGTCATGGACTTCAGCTGTCAACAAGGCACTGTCACACTGGTGGCGGTTCCATATTGGTGTGGGGTGTATTTTCATGGCATGGGTTGAATGCAGTGGTCCACCTAAACATGTTATTGACCAATACCCACAATGTTTCACTGATCAGTGACATTTTGCAGCCTTTTATGGACTTCACATTCTCCTACAATGATGGGATTTTCTAACAGGGTAAAGGTTCTATGACATATTCCCGGCACACAAATGACACTGTAGAAATATTAAATGCCTACCTAACATTGGAAATAGAATGTCCCATCATACTGGCACCCACTATCATGCAACTATTCATTGTCTTGCCATGAGCACACTGGCCAGTCTTCAATCTCATTCACACGATAATGCCTCACTACTTATAAAGGTGCTGGTGTTCTTCCCCTGAGGTAACAACATTTAATATGCCATGATTTTTAGTATGTCACTGTATCTTTCTCTTATCGTGAACCTGCTTGCTGCTGAGTACGTTAAGGCATAATAAAAACACCAATCACTGACAATTTTATGTAAGCACAGCTTTAGCTACTGTGGATCTAATCATCATGTCCCACAACACAAATCTGATATTTTTGGAAGGTATATGTTTGTTCCTTAGTGCAGGTTTGCTCTTGTTGTTGTTGTTATTTTTATGTAAGTTAGTCCAATGCAGAGCACACCTATAAATGGAGCAGAGGAGTATGGGAATGGTAAGGCTCAACTGCAACAAGACAATAAATGAGATATTTGATCCCACACATCAGTTTTTTTTTGCAAAGGAAAGGAAATGATACCAAAAAACCCAAAAAGACCTTTGATGACAGGTCTTGCATTATCACTGAAGACAACCTGGTTTCATTAATCATGTAATTGAGAAGTGGGGAAGGAGGGGGCAAACAATGGAAGCTTTCATGCAAAACCTGGAATGGATAATTTCTCCCATGATAATTCCCTCCCTTCAGCCTGTACTTGTGCTATGAAATCCCTGCCATTCTCTCAACAGTCACCCAGAGAGCCGTAATAAGTCTCAGGAGGGCGTAGAGCTTCTGGGACTTCAGATAACACTGTGCTACAGCTGTAGAGGACTGTTAGGTTCGTGCTTTTACACACAGCACTAATGTAACCTCACTGGGCTGTGGAGAAGGTTTTATAAGCTGAGCTAAAGGGAAACTTTGTGTGCTTCTATAGATTTGATCAATTGCTGTATTAAGTCAGAAATAAGATTTAGAGGAAGAAGAACACCCTGTTTTTTCTCCAAAAGAAGACTCACAACTCATTTGAGCCAAAAGAGGCTTATTTGAGTGAGGCAGGGATGATGTAACCCCTTGTTGTAATTCGAAAAAGCCATCTGCGATTGAAAACCTGTGGTCCAAACATTCGCACTCTGCTCTCGTTGAAAGCACCGGAGTGCCGCCAGCACCTTGGGCCAAGCAGGGCCTGGAGGCAGAGTACCCCATGCAGGCCTGTGCGCTATTGGAAAAGGGCCCACAATAATCCAGCCTGCATGTGTCATGAGCTTAGTGAGGCTCGTGGGAAAAGAAAGCCCTGCAGGTTTCAGCTGTCAGAGAGGCAGCCCAGAACATCATCACACTATAGTGTAAATAAACAGCAGTTAAATAACCTGATTAATCCCACTACGCCCAGCCCCTTATACTCTCTCTCTCTCTCTCTCTCTCTCTCTTTCTCTCTCTCTCTCTCTCTCTCTGTCTCCCTTTCTTGCTCACATACACACCAACCTCTCTCGCTGGGAGACTGGCTAAAAAGACCTGTTTTATTTGGCGAGAGCTTCATTTGTGAGAGCATGTCCAATCAGTGGCTTGAGACATGCTTCAAATATTACAGAATTTGGAGTAAGAAACCACCTGTATCAACCACTGTTTGAATGATTTGATGATTGAATGATTTACATCGAAGAACCTCTATTTTGTTATGTTTCTTGTCAAAAGGACAAAAGTTTATGGACTTTTTAAAAATAAAAAAATAGACTTGTGATCTGTTTATTGAGGAAAATGACCCAATATTACATATCTGAGAGTGTATCTTTAGTATTAGCAGATAATATGAAGGTGAAATTAGAAATGTGGTCAATGAATCGGAGACAATCAGGTGTAAGTGGGTGCCCTGTTTTGTTTAAAGAACAGGCATCTATCCCTATGAGTCTGACCTTCACAACACAATCAAAGGAGATTTTTATGGAGCTCAGAAGAAGAGTACAAAACCATTTGGATCTCACCAAACCACAGTCAGACAGACTGTGTACAAATGGAGGAAATTCAAGACCCTTATTATCCTCCCCCAGGAGTGCTCAACCAAATAAATATCACACCAAGTGCAATATGTAAAAGTCCGTAAGGTCATAAAAGAGCCAAAGGTAATTTCTAGGTAACTAGAGGCCTTTCTCACATTGGTTAATATTATTGTTCATGAGTCCACCATCAGGTGAACACTGAACAACAATGTTGCAAGGAGAAAAGAATATTGCTACTCAATATTCTCAATGAGAAGTGTAATTTTTGGAAAAGGAAAACACTGCATTCCAGCATGAAAATCGTATTCCGTCTGTAAAACATGATGGTGGTAGTATCATGGTTTTGGCCTGTTTTCTTGTACCTGGGCCAGGACAGAGTGCAGTTATTGATGGAACAATGAATTCTGAATTATACCAGCAAATTCTAAAAGAAAATATCAGAACATCTGTCCATGAGTGGACTCTCAAGAGACCATGGGTAATTCAGCAAAACAATGACCTTAAGAAGACAAGTCGTTCTAGCAAAGAATGGTTTAAAAAGAATAAAGATACTTTATTGAACTCAGTCCTGACCTTAAACCAAGAGAAATGTTGTGGAAGCAGCTGATACAAGCAGTGCATGGGAGGAATCCCACCAACATAACAAAGTTGAAGCTGTTTTGTAGTGACAAATGGGCTAAAATTAGTGCAGGACAAATCAACAGTTATTGAAAATGTTTAGTTGCAGTTATTGCTGTACAAGGGGATCATACCAGATACCGAAACCAAAGGTTTGCATTGTATTTGTATTATGTGCCTAAATAAATAAATGAGCAAGTTCAATATTTTTGCCTGATTTGTTTGATATGGTTCTCATTTTTCACATTCTAAAGGGATCAAATTCTAAAGGGTTCTCAAACTTTCAAGCATCACTGTATATGTATTTTTGGGCTTTGTGCTGAATTCAATGCTGAAACTCAACACTGAAAACTGAGGAAATTAAAGTATTGTTAACTATGCATAGGATAAGGGTCAATGAGACGTTTTCTTTTCCAGCCAGCACGAGACAACACAAGAGTAACGTGACTAAAGTCTTAAATAGTTAACGTGACATGTAAAAGGATACTGCTAAGAGGTCTGTGGCAGCATGGGGATTGCCTGTGTAAGGTATACAAGCCAAAGAAAATGTGCTACCATCCAAATAAATTGCTCTTGGCTGTGCATCCATCTCGTTGTTCATTGGGTATTCATGAGAGTGGTGAATTTTTAAAGTCTTTCTCCTTGTTCAACCCCCCCCCTTACCCCGGAGCTATTTTTGACAAGACCACGGTCTGAAAGACAAGCCTTTTTTATGATCTTTCGTCACTTGACTCTGCTATGCCATTACCAGTTTCACTTGATGCCATACATCTCTGACGCACTCTGTACACGTGCGTCCCTCATTTCCTGTTTGAATTGTTCCCAAAAGATGAATGTATGCATCTTATACAATAAGTGATGACAATGCAATTATGTCAGGCACAAAAAACTCCCAGCAAAAGTGCAGATTTCACCAGAGGCATTGAAAACAAAAAATGCACGCACCTTCTTTTAGCTCTCAGCTCAACCTTGGCCGAGATGCGGCAGTGCTACCGGGCAGCCAGAGCAGGATCTTAGCAACTGCCATTGACCTACTGCGGAAACTATTTGTGAATGAGACACAAGTCTAAAGACAAGTTAGCGCCCAGGGTGGAGGGCCATTTCTTCATGGGCCATAATGGCGGCTTTGTGCACTCATTATCTCCAAGCATGGGGAGGCCTACTTGGAATGGGCGGCACGGGGGAAGAAACAGATGCCCATTGGTGTAATTGCACCAACAGCAGCATGCCACTCTCGCAGACTCACCCGCACAGCTACTCACAATTCTCATCATTTTTAGCTACTGCTTTGTCACAACACAACTCAACTTTAAGCTGATCACATGCCAACCTGTGAGTTATCACGTCATCAGATCCCCCCTCCTTTGTTGTACCAAGGTCATATGGACGTTTTTAAGAATGACCCCCTTTAACCTCCCTGATTATGACTCATCAGCCCAATCATCCTCAGATGCAGCCCTTTCCTCAGTGTAATCACAGCTATGTTATGTTTCCAGTAATTTCCCTTCCATAACTAGCAGACAAAGACCCCTTTCATTTCAACTGAGAGGGAGGTTCTGACGTCTTTTAAGTCACAAAATATTCCATTGTGTTTAGTTCTGCATGACACATTTAGATTACAAAGTAATAATAATTGATTAATTCATAAATTCATTCATTCAATTCATTCATAAACACAATAATTGTTGAATAAAGCCATTGTGGCTTTCAGAAGAATGTTGCTGTGGCCAAGTGTATTTTTGGCCAAGTGAACACAAACAATCTTGAACAACTTTCACAAAGTGTGAAATGTGTGCATACAATCTACGTTTATAGATAAAATATATGACATGGACAAAATTATTGGGACACCTGTTCACTCAATATTTCCTCCAAATTCAAGAGTATTAAAAAAGACTAGATTACTAGATTTTGGAGCAATGCTGTAAGGATTTGACTGCATTCAGCAACAAAAGCATTTGTGAGGTCAGGATGTTGCATGATCACCACTCCACCTCATACCAAAAGTACTGGATGAAGCACCATCATTCCAGAGATCACAGTTCCACTGCTCCACAGTAAGTTCATGTTTATCTGCTCCAGAGAGTCCTATTCAATTGGCACTTCTTCTCTGCATGTACAAGTCAAGATGATTGTGCATCTGTCTCAGCAAAAGAAGCAACATAAAGTAGATGATATATATATATATATATACAGGGTCAAAAGGCACAAGACACCCTTTTATTTCTGTGATTTTATTTATATGTATATAAAAACGAATGAATCAATCTATCTATCTATCTCTCTCTCTCTCTAAATATGTATATATATATATATATATATATATATATATATATATATATATATATATATATATATATATATATATATATATATATATATATAAATTGGAAATGGATTGATTTGACTGAATGAGAGCCCTGTGGAACAGTCACAGAGGTTTAGTCAGTAATTACCTTTACTAGCTGTAATCCCTTGAATAACTCACGATTAATTTCCCTGAGATTATGTGGAAATATGCAGAGGGCTTTTTGTGTGTGCTTTGGCTCAAGAAAGCAGCCAGGCAAATAAAGCTGAGCCATGGTATGATTAGATAACTCGGAGTATAGATCAGAAGCTCCTCATAGCCTGTGAAAAAGCACAATGCAAAAACAATGGAGATTTATTCTTTTTTGAAGAGCTGCATAATCCGTATTAGTGCTTTGAGAACAATACAGCGCTGAGAGCCTGCATGCCATGAGTCACTGCTAGAGACTTTGTCTCTGAGATGAGTGCGTCACAGCTTGCCTAAAGCACGACAGCACAGAACTTCAAAGGCAAACCAAATGAATGTTCTGGAGGAATTCAAGAGGACTCTGTAACCTCACATGTTTGGTGGGATCCCGGAAAAATACATTTACGTCTGTTTTATTGAATTGCATGACTGACGTGTAAGGTCATGGTTAAGTAGGTAAAAAGTGAAGGCATGGTTTAACTTAGTCATCACTGCAGGTTCAAGATTCATTTCATCTGAATTCAGCTGATTCAGTCTGTGATGTTTTCTACGTGAGAAGGTGTGGTCAGAAGGAACATTGTTTTTCTCATGTAATGCCCTGACTTGGAACAGAGGTGGTGATCAGTGAAACTGCTCCAACACCCTCCAACAAAATGTCAATGCCTACAATTACCCTCCCTTACATTATCTCCTTACAATGGTCAAAATGGATATTGTTCCCAGTAAGTCTGGCAAAGGGTAAGCAATTTTCCATTGACAAACAAAACGCCAGAGGTGGAACAGTCAGATGAAGGTGTTGAAAGTAAAGAAAAGATATTGTATCTCAATGTTGGTGACTTTACAGGAGAAAGCAAATTGATCTTAACTTTAAATGGCAGTTAATGAAAAAGAAGAGACATTAAAAGTGATTTTAGAATATTTCTATTGGTCTATTTCTTTAGAATAATCTACACAGTGTTCAGAGCAGCTATGGAGTTCAAAACATGGAGAAATCTAACAATTGACAGAAATGGAGAAACATGGCCTCAGACATGACAAACCCACTGTAAAAGCAAATTCATTTGAACAGTCTCATGTAGATAAATTCAAACACAGCAAGGAATCTTCTATGCTCTTCTATAAACACTATCCATCTAGTTTGCATGGGTCGGGACATTTTGTACAAAACAAGTGTAAATGAAACCAGGAGTACAGGCCTTCTAAACACAAACACATTTAATTGACTCATAAAGAAGTTCCATCAGCAAAGACATTTCAGTGTGGGCCAAATAGGCTGAACAGCAGGGAATTCATGCAGTAGAGACTCAGTTCCATCTCAACATGGAGAGGCAGTCTCGGAGGCAGGACGTTCATACCCTCCCGCACGCCGCAGGGGAGAATCCCTCAAAGCCACTGTCCTCAGTAGGAAGCTAATTACTCTTTCCATGCATGGCATGGATGGTACAAGATCCTCGGCCTCCGCTCTGAAGATATGCTGGAAAAGTAGAGCATCAGCAGCAGCCTGGCTCCTCATGCTAGCATGGGAGCATGGCTCACGTGCTCACGCTCATCATGCCCCCTCAGTTCCAGAGGTCCCTCTTCTCTCCATTTTTCTCAGCATTTTCCCTTTTAAATGAATAGTTGTAGAAAAATTCAATTAGGAAATCTGCTCAGTTTTATGTCATTGATATTAGTCAGCCAAGGCATGTTTATTTTGCAAAGTCAGAAAGTGTACTTTTGTTAATTTTTAGAAAAACAACAACATCATCACCAACAACAACAACAACAATATAGTTAAATTTAAAGTACAATTTTATGAAACATATGAGGGTAGCTGTAAAATATGAAGTAAGTATACTTCTTTTTTATAAAAAAATAGTTATGCAGTGTGAAAGAATGAATAGACTTATGTAGTGTGAAATCTATTAAACTGCACCATGAAAATATGCAAATATGAATAACTCTATTTACAAACTTTTGAACTTTCAATACTTTTTCAATAAATGTGTGTCAAACATTGCTGTCAACCTTTCAAAACTTTGGAAAATTTAAGACAAGTGATTATTATATTTGCGCTGATGCAATACTTAACTTTTTAAAAGGCATTCTGAGATAAATTTTTGGCTCATTAATGTGTGTCGCACTACAGGACATTATGACACACTAAAGGACAGAAATGGAAGTTATTGCATTAAAGAGAAAGTGAAAGAAATTAAATTGTTTAAATTTAACAAATATAGAAAATTTGTTGGTTTTTTTTGTTTTAAACAAAATGAACTGACAATAAATATAAAAAATAAAAGTCAAAATAATTAAAATAAAATGTATCAGTATATCCGTAGATTATAAAAAAGAAAAATTGGTGAAACTCCACATTTTCATACTTATTCCATAATTATGTAGTATACTGTTTTAATAGAAAATCATTTTAGAGTGCAATTGCTGACCAGCATCACACTGAGTGTGGGCACCATCTATCCACCCAGAGGGAGCCAATTTTGCTTTGTCAATGGCAAACAGCATGACCCGGGATTTGAAACTTCTCCTCAGAACTTCAAAGCAGCTGATACTCCTCAGAACATAGTGCTAGTACATTAGATCAAAGGCATTCAGAGCCCGGCCCCTCTGTTTTAGTCTTGCCCTTTAGTGTGGCATACATTTAGCGAGAGAATTAACAAGATTAAGGAAGAAGTCAGTAAAGCAAAATCCTGCAGGCTGAGTAAAGAGGTGCATTTATTGATAGCTACAGGTATAACTCACTACTTTATAAGTACACAGTGGCTTTTTCTAGTGTCCAAATTGTAACAAACTAAAGGTTAATGCATTAATTAACCAAGAATGCAATGTGCAGTCATGTCAGTTTTTCACAGTCATGCATTTTTTAAGACTTTAAGAATTTGAGTCATGGCTGCTTAGAAACAACCATGAAGATGCTGAAGACTTTACTAGTGGGAATGTTGCTCAACTTTTCTGGCTTAAATTCACCCTTTAACATCACATTCAGTACCAACGGAATGATAGGGCAACATGAGAAAACGCTGTAAGAGAATTCACTTAAATGGTCCATAAAAAATAAAAGTTATCAGCTCAATGTTGGTTTCCTCCCATGTAAAGAATCCCTGACTTCCCTGTGTACTAGAAAATAGATGGGACATTATTGATGTTGCTCATCAGCACATCCTCATTATAAATGTACCACTTTTAGGAATACCAGAAATGTAGGCTACTCAAAATTGTCTTCATTTGTGATCTACATATCACAGAATGTAAATATCTGTATGAATTATCTGTATGCTTATATGCTTATGCTTATAAGGACTAAAAAATCATCTCAGTCAAACGTCTCATCATCTTGTTGGAGATTGATCAGCCAGAGTGTTTCTGAGCTGAAAATACACAAATTGCAGTGCATTATTTGTAATGATTAGATTGACAAGGATATTTACAATAATAAGTTGTTAAACATAATGGGCAGTAGTTCAAATAATTTGATATATTTTTGCTATTTATGTATGTATCAGTATTATCCCTTCTCAGGACTTTAATTCTGAAATTTGAATATTGTGTGAGCCAAAAAGACAGCAAACAGCCCCTCTCTTATTTTCCTTGATTTACTGAATATCTACTGAGTCAGTGACATCATTATCTCCGCCCTCTCTCTCTGATCAGTCAGAGTCTGTATGCAGGTTGAGTATATATATATATATATATATATATATATATATATATATATATATATATATATGTGGACAGAGCAGTAAACATGCACTGGGAGCTCCTTTGGCTGTTTTCTGTGCTGAATTACTCTTTGATAATTCATCCCACAAGCTGGTTAAACAGGCATGGAACTGCCCACAAAGTGCAAATTTCAGGTTCTAAGGATGTTTAAAGATCAATCAGCTCATGGTTTAGTCAAACCATAGTTTAGGCAAAACTGTTATGAAAGAAGCACAAAAACTGCTTGGATAAGCAGAACAGAGCTGTTTAGCCTGAAGTCTCCATGTGGTTGCAGAGCTGTGGGAGAGCTAACCTCACTCTGCAGCCCAAAGCAATGATTATCTAGCGCCTAGTGATGGTCTACTAAACAGACAGAACGGTGTCACTTAAAGGGGTTGTGACAAATAAAATTTGTTCCAAGAACTTTGCTTTGGGTAGTGACCAAAAGAATGAGCTCTCGAGTACAAGTGGCTGAAATGACTTTCCTCCGCAGGGTGGCTGGACTCCCCACGAGGGACTTGAAATAGAGCCACTTATGCCTCCTATAAGACTCCACACTCGTGAGGTGTTCCAGGCATGTCTGACTGGGAGCAGACCCTGGGGACATCCCAGGACACACTGGAGTGAGTATATCTATTGGCTGGCCTGGGAACGCCTTGGAATCCACCAGGAAGAGCTGGAAGAGGTGGCTGGGGAGAGGGAGGTCTGGGCCAGTTTGATTAGGCTGCTGTCCCCGTGACCTGGACCCCCAGATAAGCGGCAGATGATGGATGGATGGATGGATTTCTACACATCTTGTAGTAAAAAAAGATGTCTGAGTACAAAAGAAAACCAGCATTAACAACTGTACTGATTATTTCTTAGCTACTGTAGTTCTGTAGAAAGTGAACTTCTCTGTAGAATCTGAACTTTTCTGTAGAATCTGAACTTCTGCACAGTTGAAAACTGGGGACTGTATATAAACAATGGGAATGGGGACCCTGTGGGCATTATACAAGGTGGTTGAATACCCATAATAACTTGATGTTGCTGAACCAGAGGCAGAAGTACGTGGTCACATGCAGCGACTATAAAAAGAAATTAATTTGTGTGTTTAAGGAAGACACATTGTGCAGCATCTTAAATCTTGGGACAGAAGATATGTAGGGCAAGAAGCAAGCCAAAGCAAGAGATCAGAGAGTTATGTAATCACTCAGTGTAATAATACAATCATGGAAATTATCCAACCCAGCTGTTACACACATACACGCACAGCAGTTCTGTCTCTGTATGTACACAACCTCTGGCCTTCTCCACAGCATGTCACACAACTCTTCACACTCAAACATCTAGAGCAGTAGAGTTACACAATCTGCAACATCTAAAAAAGGAAATCATTTATTTTCAGCTCAGCCCAGATTAGATAATTGATGATTCATAAAGCTGCATGGTAAAACCGTCTGAGAGACTATGGAGCCTCTTTTGAGTAGGATGTGGCAGTTCTCCATGGTCTGGAAGCAGAGGAGGTGGAAAACTCATAATGCATTTACACCCTACTAAATATCCCCTAAATACCTGCCATCTGTTTTGAGAGAAAAGGAAGGAAGGAAGGAGGCGGGGTGAGGGGGGTGGGGGTGTGTGTGTGTGTGTGTGTGGGGGGGGGTTGTCTGTAGTGGTTTGAGATTGATTTAGTGCCTGCAAGGATGGAAAACTAGTCATTGATAGTGTGTTAAACTGTGGTACAATATGCTTTCTGACCATACTATATCATGGGTATCAACAGTAGGATTTTGGACATCTGCATTAATCATGATAGACAGATTTAGACCTATTATAAAGAGCATGGCTTGCAACTTTTACAATGTTCCTGGATTGAGATTCTATCTGGTTTAACCAAAATGAGCAGAATATTGAAGTGAAAGTGGGGAGTGGTCAGAGGTAGCATCTATCATGCTGTTGTCAGTTGGGGGAAGACAATGAGGGACTTTTCTCATCATCTTCACTCCTTTAGTAGGCCAGAAGTGTTGACACACCAAGTGTGAATGGACATCTTATGGGCACATCTGTTCACTTGGAGGCCTTCTTCGTAACACTTCTGGGCAGTTATTTCCAGTGACACAAGGACAGGCTCCAAATGGAAGAGACCAAAATACACAAAACTGAAAGGCTTTGAATTACCAATAAAATCTGACCATCAACTATAACAGATTCCATGTGTAACAAGAAGTAATCAGAACTCCCATTCATATTTCAACAAGTGGTTGGTCTCCTCATTTATAATGTCTCTGGTGTGAAATAAGCAACAGTCACATTCATCTGGGTTTTGTTAATCCTGTATTTTAAAATTTTGATTGACCTTGAAATTTTCAGTTCTGCAGTGTAGATCTTTGGAATTACACATTGTAAAAATCAGCTGTAGAAACACTTTATTAGATATATTAATGGTTAAAATGTAATTAGAGAGAATAAAATAAAAATAATAAAGTAAGAGAAGAGATTCTATGTAAATTTATGGTAACCCAATAGCTAGTCAAAATTACATTAAGAACGTCAGGGTGGCTTAATAGACAGTAAGAACTGATATTATTACTAGTTAAAAATCCTCAGCTGATATTTGACATAATTTCTATGAGGAAAAGTGATTCCAGAAATCTTGACTTTGAGTTATTGCTGAGCTATTCTGTTGATGGTGGCAGTTAAATCAGCTACATTAAATCAGCCTCGTTATAACCTTACATTAATGATGCAGATTTTCTCTCATCAAATCAAAACCCCACTGTATTGTATCCAAGAGAGTCATTGATTTTTACAACTTGTTACGCCACTAGTAGTCATACTTTTCATTGCCAGTTTTTAAGAACTGTTGCTTTTGAAATTTATCATTCATTCTAAAACCTCAGAAAAAGTTAAAACTAGAACCTTGTGTGTGTTTTTGGATGGATGGATTTACCAAACGACAACAGATGGAATAGAAGGCAAACACCTGGACAGAAGCCCAGTAAAAAGCTGTGTGGGAGGATTACATAAAATGAATGGGTCAAAAATGGGTCAATAAAAATGGTCCAAAATGACATTATATATAGACTTAAATTAACAGCTATAATGGGTTTTTTTTATTTCGTCAGAGAAGTTGAAGCTTTGGAGATTTTTGACCAGCAGTGATGAAGTTCACTTACCATCAAATCAAAACCAAGGTACAGCTAGCAGTGAAATGCTCTGATATTGGAGCAGTTTGTACTTCTATCATTTCAATCTGTAGTCCATCTGTTTCTCTGCATACTTTGTCAGCCTCATCTTCCCATTTGTGTCCACTCACTGTCTACTCCACTAGACACTTCTTCTTAGTTTGTTCACCTTGTATCTCACCTTGAGTCACTATTAGAGAATCCTTCCTAGTTTGTTTACCTTGTAGATGTAAAGTCAGAGACAGAAGCTCATCCGTTGTTGTACAGTTTGTGTTGGTCATCCTGTAGTCCTTCATCACTGCATACAGAATGCTGCACACAGGATGGTGTTGGTTGGATATTTCTGGTTGGTGAACTATTTTCAGTGCAATAGTGACACGGAGGGGTTTGAACACTCTTATCCACTCATGCCAGCACAACACACACTAACATAACACCACCATGTGAGTGTCACTTAGAATGACCCACCACCCAAATAATACCTGCTCTGTGATGGTCCTATGGTCTTGATGACTGTTGAAGAATGTGATAAGAAAGTATGCGGAAGAACAGTTTGACTACACTCTAATTATAGAACCACAAAATGGACAGTGAGTGTTTGCATTACACTGAGTTGGTGTAAATGTCATGGCTTTGGTTGACTGGTGACAGAGCACTAGGCGCAGATGCTGATATAAGCCAACCCAAAGGCCTTACATGGGTATAGGTGACAGACGGACTCTCCCCACCCCATTTTTTGTTCACATCTAATGTGTTCACATCTTCAATCTTGGACAGTGTCCTAACAAGCAGGCAGTGCCTGTTGTGTGAGTAAAGCTAATGGCATTACTCTGACATTAATATGATCTGGTTTAGAGCTCCTGTCTCGCTAATTATCACTTGGTACACAGTTTATGGGGTGCTTAGTGCTGTTTCGTAGATAAATGTGCTGGATTGGATTTGGGTGGCTGGCCCAGATGGCTGAGCCTGGAGGGCGATGTGGGAGTGCGCGGCGTCTCTCGCTTCAGCCCCTGTTCCAAACGTGTGTCTGCAGACACACAAACACGTGCATGCATGCACGTATACACACACCCATGCACCCACGCATCACACCATTTTTTTTCAACACCTGCTAAAGGCTGTCGTGTCTGATTTCAATCAGGTTAATTTTAGTGAAGGACATGGGTGACTGCCGGAAATATTGCCAGGGTTGTTATTTGTGCCTGCATACATTACAAAATGTTAAGCTTGCCTGGGAATTCACGTTAAAAGCACGAAACCCTTCCGCACATTCCTTCAGCGCAAGCAGAGCAGGAGCACGTGTTGAGACAGTGAATAATGAATAAATGATAAATAGCTTGAGGATCAGAGAGGATGAAGAAAGATTAAAGCAGTGTAAACAGGTTCTCTTCACATGGCCACCCTGACACTTCTGGTAGTCTATGAAGCGGATAATTACAGCCATGTTCAGAAGCTTACATACACTCATCATGGACATGCATGTCATGGACTTTCTGAACTGTAGTTTCCCTGCATACTTTATTAGCTTCCTTCCCCCTGTCCTTTAAAGACAAGGACCCCACAGGACCACCACAGAGCAGGTAAGGTGGTGGTGTGTTAGTGTGTGTTGTGGTAGTACGAGTGGATCACTGTGTCCTGTGACCACAGAAGAAGGACTAGATGGCGACCAACACAAATTGTATAGAAACAGATAAGCTTTGGTCTCTGACTTTACATCTACAAGGTCAAGCAACTTGGTAGGAGTGAGCAAAGTGGACAGTGAGTGAGCACAGTATTTAAACACTCCATCATCACTGCTGATCCACTCTGATCAGCTCACACTAACACAGTACCACCATGTCACCACCATATCTATATATATATATAAACCACTGCAGATTCCAGGATCATCAGATTCCAACAAAGTTATTTTGAGGTGTAGTCACTTTCCCAAATACTGGAAACAAGACTCAAAGTTTCTCAATCAGCTGATGCATAAGAAAATTGGTCCAGATAACATTAACAACTCAAGAGTCAACAAACCACACACCTACAATTAACAGGCAAATGCTGGCACACCAGAGTCACTGACTACAGTCAAACAAGTTTTATATTACCATGGACTGAGAAGCGGCCCAAAAGAAAGAAACACATCTTACAAAACTGACACCTGCCAACTAGACTAGGTTTTCAGCTAAACCACATTGACAAAGAAGAAGCCTTTTCTGGAGTAAAGATGTGTGGTTAGCAGAGACAAAGTTTGAGTCATTTAGCCACCAGGTTTGGAAGAATAAAAACAAGGCATTCAAAGCCAAGAACACTGTACAATGTTAAACATGGTGGATGTAGCAACATACTTGATAAGAATTGATAAAGCAGGTAAGCATTAAGAGTTTTGACTGGCTTTCCCAAAGTCACATTTAACATATGTTTGTTGTATGTACGTATATTTTTTTTAACCCTGCAACTACAGTTTGACCATGTATTAATTTAATAACAAGACCTATTAAAAAATAATTCAAAGAAAACAATGAGTTTCATATTCAATTATGATGGGCATAATTGTCTTGGCAATATTGGCCTGCTAATGATTCATTTTCTGTGGTTGAATGAGGGTGAAACACACATCTTAAACAGAACAAAAAATGAAAAATTTGGTTAACAAGGGGGAGTTCTCATTTAACCCTGGGTCAAAATCTTACATAGAGGATTATAAAGATGTTCACATGAACCAACTTAGATGATTAATTCAGTGATGTCTTTCACTTATAAAAGAGTTAAAAGAAATCAGTGAAAGTCCAATATTAACCATGAAAATAAGACTTTTTAAATTTAATTTAGAAAATGTAAACGGTCATTGATATATTGCTGTTTCACTTTTGATCAGGCTTATATCTCAGGTAAATTATAAATCCAGGATCTCAAAGATTTAAAAATTGATTTTGAGTAAATTACTATTCAAACAGTATAAAAATGGTGTCTAGTCCAGAACACATTATGGGTAAGACTGCTGACCAGAAGAAAATGATCAACAACTTCCACAAGGGTTAACCACAGAAGGTCATTGCTTGCTGTTCTCAGAGTGCTTCATCAAAGCATATTAATGGAATGTTAACTGAAATGGGAAAATGTGGTGGGAAAAGTTGCATGAGCAAAAGAATGACCACAGCCTTGAGGTGTCAAGAAAAGTCGATTTAAGAACTTGGGAGAGCTTCAGAAGGAGTGGGCTGAGGTTGGAGTCAGTGCCACCACCCTCAGACGTCTCCAGGAAAGGGGCTCCGACTGCAGCATTCCTAATATCAAACCATTCCTGGACAAGGGATAACATCAGAAGCTTCTTACCTGGGCAAAGGAGAAAATGAACTGTACTGTTGCTCAGTGCTCCAAATTCCAAACTCCTCTGAAAGTACATTTGGCATTTAATTTGTCCTAGAATCTCAACTCCAGTCCCTAGAGCCTGGAGGAAGTCTGAAGAGGCACAGAATCCAAGATGTCTAAAGTCTAGTGTGAAGTTTCCACAGTCAGTGATGGTTTAGGGTACCATGTTATACCATGTCTGTGCTATCCGGTGTCGACCAGAGGAGGATGGGTTCCCCTTTTGAGCCTTGGTTCCTCCCAAAGTTTCTGCCTCCCAGTCTGATGGATTTTTTCCTTGCCGCTGTCGCCCACGGGCTGCTCATAAGAGGCTTGGACCTGAGTTTCTGTAAAGCTGCTTTTGACAACCCCTTCATTGTAAAAAGTGCTATATAAATAAAATTTGATTTGGTGTTGGTCCACTGTTTTTTATTAATTCCAGAGTCAATGCAATGTCTACCAGGAGATTTTTGAGCTCTTCATGCTTCCATTTATTAACAAGCTTTATGGAGATGCCGATTTCCTTTTTCAGCAGGACTCAGCACCAGCTCTACTTTACACTACTAGCAATTGGTTTGCTGACCACTGTATTACTGTGATAGATTAGCCAGCCAACTCTATGGGATATTGTCAAGAGGAAGGTGAGGAAAAACCAGTCCCAGCAATACAGATGAGATGAACACTACTATCAAAGCAACCTAGACTTCAAAAACATCTCAGCAGTGCCACAAGTTGGTTGCCTCCATGCTACATTGTACTAATGCAGTAATTCATGGTAAATGAATTAAAGTATGGAGTATATAAATGAACATACTTTAAAGTTGGACATTTCTGTATAGTACATCATTTTCTGTTTGAGCTAATAACATATTCGAAATATGAGCTATAAGCCATTTCTATAAGCTATTTTTCTCCAACAATTAGAATATGCAGCAGAGCAGGCAGTCAGTGCCATCCTGATACCCTTGCCATATTGCTGCCAGCTTCCAGACCAGTATAAGCATATTGCTTGAAATTTTCTCACTGTTTGAGTCCCAAAGACTGCCAAAGTGCAACATAAATCAGGGGTTTCCAGAGGAGAGAGAGTTGGCATAGTGGCATGAGCTGTGCTGTACAGGTACAGTATGTCAGAGGCATCAGAGAGTGGGCATGCAGTATTGTTATCACTGTAACAGAAGAGGGCAACGGCAACGTGAGAGCAACACACTTCTCAATGACAGTCTCATAGATGGCAGACAATTCTGGCATGTAGGGGTGGAGAAATGGGGAGGCTGGAATTTTCCAGTAAAAAACACCTACCTTTGAAAATTCCCTAGAAGTTAGTGATTATGTCTGTGTCCTAAGGGCACCTTTCCTTGCAGTAAAAAAAACATGTTTTGTTTTGTTGAGGGTGAGTCTGCTAGTATTTTGACTTACTAACAGTTTCCACAAATTATGGTGGCACCACACCTTGCACTGCGTTACAAAAGTGGTGACTGCTTTCTAACAATGTTTATGTAACTATAAAATACAGTATATGAGCAAAAATATTCAGACAACTTCTCAGTGTGTCATTGTTTCTTCTGAAATCAAGGGCCTTTTGGTTACTATTCTCCATCAAACCTGTTTCTTATTATAACCAGATATCGGTAAAATATACAGTATATTTATGAAATCAATTAAAAAAGCTGCAATGTTTTACTGGCTTTTTCTGTAGACTAACACATCACTTTGCCGCAGTTTCAACTAATGCATCAATGAGTTTTTGATTAAGTTATATTATGAGATTTTAATTCATGTTGATTAATTAACATACTTTCTTTATTACTTTCCAGTCACATGGAAGACTCAAACCTTTATAAATGGGATGAGACCAAAATACTGGAAAATGAAGGTCAAATGATAATTTCATAAACATATTTTAAATCAATGATAAAATGTGACAAAAACACAATGTGTAATTTGTCTTGGCTCAATAATGCATGAAAAACTCAATTTTTCAAGCTTGTTCTGGCTAGCGTACAGCACAGATCTCCACATCAAGGGGTGCTTTTCTGACTAGTGCCCCAATATGACTGACGTTCCTCTGCTCCTCAGATGTGTATGTGTGGATGCATTGTGTGAAAGGTGTACAGTTCAGTGTAAGATTTGTTTGTTTTTAAGAAATTATTTTCATATGCAGTTGGCCTCTCAGAAAACTGCCTGAAAAACAAGGTAGCAAGCCTTTAGGGCAGCATTCCACACCTTCTATTCAATCTTTTTTTTACTGCATGATAACATGATTTGCCTGCACAACATTACTTACAAAATAATTAACAAGCAAGCAAAAAAACCAAACCCATATATAAAGAATTAATTAAAAACAAACAACAAAATCTCTGAATCATTTCTAAAGCTCCACCTACTGGTTATATTGGCTATTGTCTGAACCACTTGTATTTGTTCTGCCAAACCTCTCCAGAACCTTTTCAAATTTTGATTTGACCAGGTATTAATCAGGTATTAATTATGCTGTGTGTGTGTGTGTGGGCGTGCGTGCGTGTGTGTGTGTGTGTGTGCATTTGCACATCTGTGTCAGCAATGAGTGGAACTTACACAAAGCAGAATGTATTCATTAGAAGGATTGTCCACAAACATTTGAACTCTGGTTCTTGAATTGGAGCCTTGATGCTTTTCATCAAACAATCTTGTGTTTACACCAGTTTTAGTGGAACCAATGTTGTTAGAGATGTTTTCTCCAAAAAACAAACATGAATCAAACCTGGATCAACTTCTGGCAATAAGAATACATAGAAGACTACAATGTGTGAGTGTTTGCTTCCTTTTAAAACACTCAGTAAGCATTTGGTAACTGAGGACACTAATTGTTGAAGCTTTGTAGGTGGAATTCTTTCCCATTCTTGCTTGATGTACAACTTCAGTTGCTCATAGATGGAGCGACAAACTGTGTTCACTGACAGTGGTTTTCTGAAGTGTTCCTGAGCCCATATTTCTTACAGAATGATATTGTTTTTTAATGCAGTGCCGTCTGAGGGATCAAAAGTCACATGCATTCAACGTTGATTTTTTTTAGCCTTGTCACATGCTTGCAAAGATTACTCCAGATTCTCTGAATCTTTTGATGATATTATGGACTGTAGATGACGAAATCCCTAAATTCCTTGCAATTGCACATTGAGAGATCTTCTCAAACTGTTGGACTATTTGCTCACGGAATTATTCACAAAGTGGTGAATGTCACCCCATCCTTGCTTGAGCCTTTTGGAGATGCTCCCTTTATACTCAATAATGACATGCACCTGGTTCTAAACATATATATATATATATATATATATATATATATATATATATATATATATATATATATATATATATATATATATATTTGTTTGGACATTAAATATATTGTCTTTGTAGCGTATTTAATTGAATATAAGTTGAAAAGGATTTGCAAATCATCATATTCTGTTTTTATTTATGTTCTACACAAAGTCCTAACTTAATTGGAATTGGGGTTCTATATACTTGCTCTAGCAGCACACATCAGAGTTTTTGTTGCTGTAAAAGAGCAGCAGCTTCAGGCTCAGACTCTGACTAACACTTATAGCGGCATAAAAACAGATGGTTGGGAAACTGGTAAAGACAACTGTTTTACAAAAATGACAGAGCAGGAGAGAAGCAAATAAACACAACTTTTCCTGCTTCCTGAAATACTAAAATCCTCATTGGACAAACAAACCCAGTGTGTTTTGAAACAGTTCGCCCACAAGTGTTTAGAGAAATCAGCTGCAGGAAGTTTTTGAGGGCAGCTTATGCCACGAGCACAGGTGGCAGCTGTGCTAGTTAATGGAGAGCCTTGCTGGGTCATTAGAGCTTATCTGCTTCACCAAAGGCCAAACTAGAGAGCAAGCAAGCCAAGTAATTGTTTGAATTGTGTGATCTGATTGGCTGATTCAACTCCACAATCTAATTTGCCTCCCCCTGAAACCTGCAATCTGGTTGACCGCCTGAATCACACAATCTCATTTAGTGGTTTACTCCTTCTATCTGACTGAGTGCCTGAATCCTGCCACTCGATTGGTTGATTGAATACTGCCTGAATCTTGACATTTGATTGTTTGTTTAAAATGAAAGTCTGATTGGCTGATTCAGTAATGCAATCTGATTGACTACTTGAATTCTCCCATTTGATTGGTTACTTGAACCCAGACATGAGATTCCCTGCTTGAATCTTGCCAATGGATTGATTGACTAGTATGAGTAGCTTGATTTTAAAGGCACTGTTTTGTATTGAGGTTTGGCTGTTTTTGGTGTTTTGATTTTACCTTGAAATAAATACTGTAAATCATTTCCAGTGTTTACTCCAGTAGCAGTAAATACACTGTACTTTCCTAGGACTAGAGTTTTCTGCATTGTTTTCTACTCTCAGACAGGTTCTCTCTCTGTCTGTTGACTTTGCTGATGAAGAGCAGCACTCGGCCCTTAAGCCAAATGCAGCACAGCACGTCTGCGCTGACATGACTGAAAGATTGTAAGTGCCAAGATGTTTTGTGGTAATGCGGCGTATCAAACAGCCTGGCTCTCCTGAAAGAAATTTGTCACAGTAGCTGTTATGCTGATTGACAGCCCTTTAAAGACTTATCTGACTGCACACGTTCAAGCTGCACTCTGTCCTTCTGCTCTCACACCCTGTTATCACTGCATTTTAGGTCAACACTATCTTCACCATCGTCATCAACATGGGAGGCAGAAAGAAGGCTCTGCGAGTCCAGACACAGTAGTCAGGGTATATTTAAAATATCTCAAGCTTAATAAACTTAGTACAACTCAGGCTAGGGTGGCTGGTTGGTCTAGAGATTTAAGCCGTCTACCTAAAGGCTGTGGGTTTAAATCTCAGTCCTGGAAAATAGTTCTGTTTTTGTAAACATTAAAAGGATTCAAAAGAAAATCAGTTGGCATTGTTGATACTGGACAGCAGCTCTTCACTTCCAGTTACGTAGTGGAACACAGGTTGTCATGTGAATCAAGGCCCAAATGGTTGCAAGGCTAAAATCAGCTACAATCACTTGAGTTTAACACAATGAGAGGAGAGCAAAATTGGTAAAATTAATTTGTGTTTTTGTTAAAGGGTTAAAACTATACTATAATATGAGGCTTCTGCTGTAGAGCCGTAAATTAGACAATAAATGTATGACCCTATGAAATGTATTATTTTTTCACAAATTTGCTTTTTCCTACATTCTTTACTTTAACGATATTATTAGATCAAATAATAGAGCTTTTTTTTTTTTTTAAATGAATTCTTCATTGCATATCGTTGCAAAATGTTTCCTTCAAAATCAAAATAACAGGATTGTAAACTGGCTTGTAAAATGACATTGGAACATTTTTCCTCAAATAAACTTCACTGTATATGCAACAAAGGACAATTTAAAACATGCATTTTTGGCACCATTCATGTGTCATTGTACACTGCTCTTCTGAGCAAATAGGAACAATAAGCAAATGGTTAAATCAACTCTTTGACAGTAATCTCTACAATATGAAAAATACGTTTTTAGCAACTGTAAACATATAAATATTAAGGGGTGGTCTAAACACTGCTACCTTCCCATTCTGACAATTTGTGTGGGTACTATTCTCTTATTGCATGCCTTTGTTTTGGGTTTCTTGCAAAAGAATTAAAAATAAATGCATTAATAAGATCTACAACAAAATTCTGATGTTTCTGATTCTTAAAAACTACTCTGCTGGAACCCACAACCTTATGAACAGTTTATTTACTTTATGGTTCCTTGTTGTTTCATTGAGCACTGTGGGAAATAAATTTAACTGGTTAAATTAGATTATATAACATTAATTGGTTCAAGTGCTTTAGTTATTTGCCATTTTTCCCCATGAATAAAACAGATACACCTTCAGAAACCATGTATATTGAGTGCTATTTTAAATGTGATTATCAATGCTTGGTACCTTTGCTGATTTTATTTTTATCAATAATTGTGACACTAAAATATCATTACCATCCCACCAATGTTTAGAAGTAGCTGCTTCTCTGATGCACTCACTGGGAGCAGCTGGCTGGACTGCTGTTGCCTGTTCTGGGAGATTAGAGGATAAATCACAGAAGAGTGAGGAGGAACCGACATCCCATCAGGGGGTGTGTCGAGGGGTTGCACTTACAGAGGGTACTGTGTCCTTGACTGGGGGCTGCACGTGTCATCTGTCACATCCACCATCCACAGTTCACAGGTCCACACTCAGGATCATTAACCCAGTGAGAGATCTTTGGCTAATGCGAAATATCTGTAAAGAATATGTTTACTGCAGAAGATGAGAGGAGATCCAATATTCACGCATCACGCTCTACACTACTTCTCCATACTGGTCTGGACAGAGGCATGGCTGGTCAGCTGAAAAATTCTTACAAAATGGCACGTTTTCTGTCTGAAGTCAAAGATATAGATGAAGATATTCACACTCAATATCATCTCCACTGTACTGCTACAACTTGGTTAAATATAAATGTATATGGCTGTTTGGCCTTCGTATGTAGCGTGACCAACTGAAGTGCATGTCTTAAATTTGCCTTTAAATGCATTTGCATATAACATACACATGTATTTTGTAATCCCTATATTCAGCAAAATGTTCAGAACATCCTCAGCTCTCTCTATAATGAGTCCTCATGTGACCTACAGCATTGTGAAGAGATAAAAGTGAGTCTCCATTGGACACAAAACACACACAAATGCATAAATCCACCAATTACAGATGACACAGCGAGAGACAGAAGGTGGATTTCTCAACCCTCCTTCATAGCCTCGTAACTCCGGATGTGAGTCAAGTACAATCCTGGGATAAGATGCAAAAGGGCAGACTATACAGAATCAGGAAATGTTGAATCACATTTCTGCACTGTATTACTGCAAATATATGAATCAAAGTGCATCATATTTGACATGCTGGGGAGTTTGTAGACCCCAAATGGATAAAAACCATTGAAACGAACAAAAATATTTAAGTAACTTTGAAAATGAAGACATTTTCTGTATTTCTCTAATTTGACTTCTAAATAGCCTTATAACTCTGGTGGCATTAAGAGGAATACAGTGATTTGGGTCAGATTTCAAATGTGAGCATGATTTCAATCAGTGGTGGTGTTATGTCTGGACCCTGCTGACACAGGACACTTGTCTCTTTCTGATTGCGGATAAGTCACTTTTACATCAACTGTGGCAAGAGTTAATTGCAGGTCCTGTGACAACATTTTAGGATTGTTGGACATATTTTTACTTGGCAGCTGTTTTAGATGTTCTCCTCTTATAAATCATTTTGCAGACAGTGGAACGGCTGATTTCTAATTGTTTAGAGATCTTTTCAAATCCCTTCCCAAACTCATCAGCACCTGGAACCCTCTTTCTGAAGGCTGCAGAGCTCTTTGGATCTGGCCATGATGATACCACTCAATTCAACGATCAAGAGCAAACCAAACTAATGTCTGAGGTTTAAGTCAGCCTCCTTCAAAGTCCTTTCTAATTACAGTCTAATTATTTACAGTTGATGTGCTGCACCAGATTCTAATTTTAAGTAGTAATAACTGTGATTGTCCTAACTTTTAAAAGACATTTCTTCAGGTTTCTGTGTTTAGTTATATCAACTCTATGCCTCAATGTTGCATAAAAAGAGGATCAATTGTCCATGTGTTTAAATATGTTGAAAAAGTTTATGGGCTGTTTAAACATTTTCACATGACTGTGTTGTATTGCCAGTTTCTTGCCAATACACAACCATAGAGACGACCATAATGTGGACGTCAAGAAAATATAAAGACTATAAGTAGTTTATTTTAAACGTGACATTACCGTGTGATTGCATGAACACATTAACTGCCGACTGTAGCACAATTAGCATCCAGCTCAACTAGCAAGTGTCAGTCTCCTACTGCAGCTTTTTCCTGCTGCTGTGTTCCAATATCCATAGTAAATGCCTCAGCTAAAGGTTATATGAAACATATAATTGTAAACATTGTTAAAATTACCGTGAATGCTGACTTTTCTCAGTTTGTTTTAGAATAATGACCACCAGGACCCCCTACACTGGTTGGTCCCCTGAAAGCTCCATCATCCCACTGAGAATGACAGAGAATGAGCTAGCAAGAAGGATGGAGATGTGTGATACAGAGTGAGTAGAGGAGCCACACTGACTATTTAACGACTGTAAAGGTCATAAAATGCACCATGACAGGCAGCTGATGTCTGCACACTCTGTGCTGAGGAGATATCAGGGTTGATGATGCAGATGTTCCCACTTCCCCAGTGCTGCAGTCATTTAGGAAGATCATCAGATTCTCAGAGCTTACGATTTGGCTGGCTACCTTAAGAATCGTATGTGGTAGCAGGAGAGGCCTAATGAGGTTGGTTAATTGGCACTTCCAAATTGGGATGGAAAACTGGAATAAAATAATGTTTTCCCCTCTGAAGAGTCCTTAGTAGTTTATTAACCATAAAAGTTGAAAACTCTAATAATGCCCCCCCCCCCCCCCCCCATGGGATTTGTGACAGAACTCAAATTCAAGACTTTAATTAAAATATGTTACATCAAGCTCTTCTCCATAGGCTTTAGAAATGTGTATCATTTTTTCAATATGGTGTTGATTTCTCAGAAATCTGCTTGGAAAACTACTTAGCAACCTTCTAAGTCAGAATTCCACAACTTCCAACATATCTTTATATCTTTATTGCATGTCAGTGCAGTAACTGGCACGCACCGTCACGTGAAAACGTCATGGTATTCTCTGTGCTGGCATGCCTTGAAATTTCTAATCTGTGCAGTCTGATAATTTTGGTACAATTAAGAGACACTGAATGCACAAATGTGACCTGAAGAGCATAATAATAAAATCGATACACCAAGGCTATTAGGGGGAATTTCTAGTCTCCCAATTTTATTTGAATCAGGGGTCAATGCACATTTTACTGAATCAAATAAAATCAATTTTCTCACCTTCCACTCTTTAATCGTCACCAATAATCCTATTCATCATCTACACACCCTTAAACAGCAGAATGTGCACTCTAGCAGAACTGCCGTGCCCCATCCGTCACACCTTCAACCTTGACTAAGGCTGAGTGTTTATAACTCCAACAGTGCTCTTCCTTATGACGCTTAATCATAATACAATTAAGACTGGTGATGAGAGACATACAAGAATGTCACTCATCAGCTCCTTCAGAATGGAGAGAATAGTATGGGCAGGTACAGGCAGGTGTTGTGAGAGACACTGTGCACTGCCAGGGCCTAAGTACCTGATGCCTGGCCTCTACAATGAATGATTGATGAGGTTTACTAACCAGGCTGCTAAGATGCTTATCAAGTTCAATGGCTCCCAGTGGGCGCCGCCTGGTAATATAGGTGTGCTTTATGGTACGTGACCATAATTTAGCATGGCCAAGTATCTAGGTCAAGCAATACACACACAAAAACACACCCTCACCACATAATAGATCTCTCTGCACTCCATTAATACAAGGTCAGCAATAATGAGTCTGTTTTCTGGAATTGTTTAGCAACACAAAAAGGGTAATTACAAGGTCAAGTTAATGATTAGCATGAATGTATCTGCAGGAAATACACTTTATTCCTAAGGAAAATGGTCACACACAAAATGTGTTTAATATTTAATTATTTTTCCCAATGTTTGATGTGTCCACCTTTATCTTTATCACAACTTCCAGTTCACTATTAAATGTCAGAGCATTTTCAGCTTTCTGCTATCCACAGCATCCCAAAATGCCTTCTGTGAAGTTGAGGTCGGGAGTCTGAGACCCTGTTTACACGTAGTCACTAGTGTTCGGAATTTGGAATTAACCACATGCATTTAAACTTTGTAGTCAAATGGGTCTCTGGTTTGCCTGAAATCCGATTGCTGTTCACTTAGAAATATCCTTAGAGTACGCTAGAGTACAGAGCAGTGATGGACTAGCCATTGGCGTTTGAACACAGCAAATGACTCCGATGTTTAGACCCCTAGGAGAAGTTTGTTTCCCCACTTTGGTACCAGGACAGAGAAGAATCTGAACACTTGTCTTCCATACATCTTGAGGGATGGTGGGTCAAGCCAATTTATACATCATGCTTGAAAGGCTTTTGGTACAGGTCGGGTTTTGACCATTAGACCAAGTACAGAGGGGTTGGTCCATTTTTGGCTTTGTTGGACAAATCTAATGTTCATCTACAGGAAGCCAGTGAGTTACATGGCTGAACATTGAAGACAAACCATGCCACAGCATTGGCCTAATAGTACGCATACAATGCATCGGAAAAGTATTCACAGCACTACACTTTTTGCCCAATTTGTTCAATTTATTTTATTCCTCAAAATTCTACACACAATACGATGACAAAGTAAGAGAAACTAAGACTAAATTTGAAATCTTTGCAAATTTATAAACAAAAAGCAAAAATATAACGTACATAAGGATTCACAGCCTTTGCTCAATACTTTGTTGAAGCATCTTTGGCAGCAATTACAGCCTCAAGTCTTTTTGAGTATGATGATACAAGCCTGGCACACCTATTTTTGGAAAGTTCCTCCCATTCCGTCAGTCTCCCATGCAGTCATCTTTCCCTCAACCCTGACTAGTTTCACAGTTCCTGCTGTAGAAAAACATCCCAGCAACATGATGCTGCCACCACCATGCTTCACGGTAGGAATGATATTGGCTAGGGGATGAGCAGTGCCTGGTTTCGTCCAGAATAATGTTTCGCATTCAGTACAAAAAGTTCAATCTTTTTATTTCTCATCATCTGGGGTTCCTTTAGGTGCCTTTTGGCCAACACCAGATCAGCAAGGATTTCTGCTACTGCCAATGGAGTGACCAGTGGGTTCTAAATCTATTTCTTCAAACTTAAGGGAAGGCAACAACTTAAGGCAGAAAAAAATGTTTTTGTGCTGCAGGGAGAGGAGTTTCCTTTTACTGGAAGGAATTTTGTTGTTAAATATGTATTTATTGCGTTTGCACTACTACATTCACACAGCTGGTAAAAGTGGCCATAATCTGATATTTTTCATTGTATGTGACACAGATGTGTTATTTGTGTGGCAGTGTGAACAGCAAAAAACACACTGACTGACAGGATAGAAAAGTAAAAGATTTCATAGATACATGTATTGAGGGAGATATTTCTGCTCAAAAACTAAAGTAGAAAGCACATACATCAACCGCTCTTTGGCTGAAGGATGTTCAAATATTTAAATATTTTTTAAATATTTAAACTGATTGTTTTAAAGGCTGACCTTCTGAACTCTAAAAGTCTAAGACAAGTAAGAAAATGTATGAGAACATACTTTTTTAAAGAATATCAATTGTTCTTTAAAAATGTTCTTGGGAGAAAACTAAAGTTTTTAAGAAATTTTAAAAAGGAATTTCTGTCTTAAGACTCTTTTGGGTATCTGGCCTCAGGTCTTTCATGATTGTTAGGAGCCCAATTTTCTGTAATCATTTTTTTTAGTCTAAACTCCTGGGCTGGATTCACAAAAGTGCCTTAAGAAAGTAATTCTTCTTAAATGTGCTTATTTTCTTAACTCTATGCTTTTTCCTGATTTTCTTCTTATAACAAATTCAGTTAGTAACAGTTGGTATTCACCAAAGCAAATGCTCTTAATCTTACAATCAACTCATTTCAGACTGTAAAAGTTCAGTAGGTATGAATGTCTAAATAACAACAAATCACGTCTAGCTTTTCTTGAAAATTAGGGCCAAATTCCACTCTATGGATTTTATTATTTTGCACTGTTTACTAAAAAAAATAATTTCCCAGAGGGAACCCTCTCAAGGGATCAATAAAGTTCTGTCCTATTCTATCCTAAACTGGGGAATGCAGCATAAATACTACAAGTAGTCTAAATAAGAAGACAGTCTCATACAAATGTAAAGAGAATATTAGGCTTAATTGATTGGCTTATCAATCTGTGGTAATGTGGTAACGTGTTGGCTATGAAGCGTTTGGGGCTATTGTTGGATCCCTGCATTTTTATCACTCTGGATTTGATGGGTCTGTTGGTTGTCACATAGTAAGTGATGCAAGACACTGTACAAATATGATAACTGTACAAATCCGTTTAAAATCACATTTCAAACCACATTCAAATGTGTGTTTGGCTCAGATTATGAACTGAACACAATCTAGATATGCCAAAAATTAGATTTGATCACATATTTTTAGCAGTTTGATTATAGCCTTTGAGAACTGTTTTTCCTGTTATTTAGGCAAGCAGAATATCTGGTATTTAATCTCTTTAGAAATATGTCCTGAAAATGAATAACTTAATGGTCTTTTTGACTGTAAGTGAAATAAATGAAGGGTGGTCCTTAACCTTTGTACAGTTCTGTTTGCGCAGACATGTTCTAATGTGTTCTAATAGGCCCTGAAACCTGAAACCAACCAGCTGTAGACTACTATAAAAGTGATTGTATTCTTAATGCCCCATCTCTGCTTGTGAAGAGCTTTCTCATCCTGTGGTTCACTTCAGGTTGAGAGTAGGACTGCTTTTTTCCTACAATGACATCAAAAGGCTCTCTGTGGGCCTTTGCGTTCATACTGTCTATTATATCACTGTGGGATTTCCTTCCGAAACAAAGCATTCCCCCTTCTGACCTCGCTTTGCCTTTGATCACCAACTCATGAGTGGGAGCTGTGAATGAATGATGAATTACCCCCAGAAACAGCACCGTTGTCCAGAACAATTTGACTACTGCCTAAAAAAAGTACTTTCCTGCCAGTGTTTACTCTGCAGCCAAGGACGTTACATTTTTCAGGCCAGTGTCTTCAGGATTAATGAGGCATGGGTGGTGTGGCGATGCCTGAGTGTTGTGTGCTAGACTGTGAGATTGGCCGGTTCTGAGTGGATGAGGAGTGGAATTTGAGCAGATGGTGGCTTGCCGAGGTGTGATTAGCTTCCTTCACACTGGACCACGCACAGGCAGGTGAGCACGACCCTTGCTGAGGCTGCTCTGCCATGTTGGGCTTTCGCAATTTTGAAACTTTCAGCTTGACTTCAAGAGGATGCGAGCATTGCCATTAAATCAGCAGGGGTGAATTCTCCAAACAGCAAATTTGAGGGTAATGGCCTTCATATGCTTTGTTTTTCCTCTATTCAGAGGCAAGTATTAATGATTCATGATAGGGTTGGCCCATGTATTGAAATTTACGGAATATAGCAGGAATATACACCGTGGACAAAAGTATCAAAACACCTCATTAAGGGAATTAAAAAAGCGTTCATATTTCTATGAGATTTTGGACCATTGCTGTGAGGATTTTATTGCAATCAGTGACAAGAGCTTTATTGAGGTCAGGATGTTGGCTGTTCACCACCCCACCTCATTCCTAACTCCCCAGTTCAACCAAAAAGTATTGGATGGAGCACCATCATTTAGAACACAGTTCCAATGCTCTACAGCCCAGGGGGACCCCTGTAGCTCACACCTGGCATCAGCCATGGTGCCAATACGTTCATGTTTATCTGCTCCAGAGTCTTTTCTATTGGTAATTTTTCACTACAGGGACTAAATTAAGCTCTCTCTCTCTCTCTCTCTCTCTCTCTCTCTCTCTCTCTCTCTCTGTGTGTGTGTGTGTGTGTGTGTGTGTGTGTGTGTGTGTGTGTGTGTGTGTGTGTGTGTGTGTGTGAAAAAAGCCATTTCTCCACCATATGCAGCATCAAGCTACAGCTGACTGGTTTATTGATATTATGTGCCATAGGTTTATAAGTTCATTGTCAACATATAATAAACGTAAGATAAATCTAATCTAATCTAATCTAATCTAATCTAAACACTTGCAGTGATATTTCTTGAACATTAAAAACCCTCCCACTTCCAAATTAGTTGTTAAATCCAACTCTAACTCTCAATAATTGCCCCTCAAGTATCTTCAAGAACATCATTACAGGCAGATGAATTAGATTTCTGTAGAAGATGAGGTCATCATCATCATGGCCCTCCTGGACAAAGCCCAGAAACAGTCACCTGAGAAAATCTGATGCCCACTGAAGTGAATGTAAAGGCAGCTACCAAAAGCAACTTCAGTAAAAATGTGTCAGAAATTCAGTTCTTGACTTTCGAGTTTAGTAAATTATTATGCAGCATAAATACAGTGTCTAGTTCAGCACATATAATTACAATCATGGGGAAGACTGCTGACCTGACAGCGGTGAAGAGAATGATCATCAACACCCTCCACAAGGAGGATTGCTGGATGTACTGCTGTATCAAAGCATATTTATGGAAAGTTGAATGGAAAGGGGCTTCAACTGCAGCATTCCTAATATCAAGCCCCTCCTGAAGCAGAGACAACGTCTTACCAGAAGAAAAAAAACTGGACTGTTGTTCAGTACTCCTAAGTCCTCTTTTCAGGTGAAAGTTAATTTTGCATTTAATTTGGAAATGAAGAGCCCTAGACTGTTGATTCAGGCTGATTGAATGCAATGTGTGAAGTCCAGTGCGAAGTTTCCACAGTCTGGGATGGTTTAGGGTACCATGTCATCTGCTGGTGTTGGTCCATTGTGTTTGATCAAGTCCAAGGTCAACACGGAGTCTACCAGGAGATTTTAGAGCTTTATGCAAGCTTTACGAAGATGCAGATTTCCTTTTCCAGAAGGGCTCAGCAACAGCTCACTGTGCCAAAAGTACTACCAGTTGGTTTGCTGACTATGATATTAGTGTGCTTGTTTGGCCAGGCAATGTTCCAGACCAGAACCCCTTAGAGAATCTATTCGGATATTGTAAAGAGGAAGATGAGGAACAATACAGACAAACTGAAGGCCATTATCAATGCAGCCTGACCTTCAGTAACATCTCAGCAGTGCCACAAGATGATTTCCTCCATACTACACTGCACTGATGCAGTAATTCATGGTAAAGGAGCCCCAATCAAAAGTTGAGTATATAAATCAACATACTTGTCAAAAGTTGGACATTTCTGTTTGATGTTTTTATGACTACTTGAAATACTTCACTGTACATAACAACATAATATATGACTTTTGCAACAATAGAAGTTAAACATCTCACAGTGCAATCTACTCAAACTGCATTCAGATTCATTAAGGTTGTAAGTGTACAGTCAAGAGACAGTCAACAGACTTTTAAGTGTAGTTTTGAGCCCAGCATACAACAAACCATCACCATGTAGCTGAATGCTGGAGCAGCCATTGTGGACAACAGGTGTTGAGCCAGACTTTGATTCCCCTTCACAAGCATGCATGTCACATGGGTATATGGATGCAAGATTATCTTTGCGATTAGTGTTGTTTCTATTTTTAAACATATATATTCCATCCGGAAATGCAGGATTAACAATGAGTTATAAATAGGAACAACAGGAATCATGAACGTAATCTGTGGAGTGGGAAATCGGCTTCCCTCAGCATTTGGCTACACAGTGGGGTTTTGTTTGTATTTTATATATGAACATAAAGTCATTTTAATTGCCAAGTGGATTTGTGCAAAATATTGTAACTCAAGTATTTGTCAGCACCTTTAACTTCTGAACTCTGGTTCAAAACCAAACAAGTAAAATTTGAACCCCAAATTGGTCTTGCCTGATTGGGGAAAGGGTATAGAATAAATGTGATGTGTACCTCTGAGCTGGACAGAGGACAGGATGATGACCCTTCAAGTGAGAACAGGCTTCCTGTCTATGCATGAACCGATTACCCAACTGGAAAGTGCACAGCTGTCAACAAGCCAGAGAAGCAACATTGATGCTGACCCTGCTGCTCCAAATGATTACCAGAATGCTTCTGTCACACATCACCCAAAAATACCAGCATGAGCCAAACTCCCCACTGAGGTTTCACATTCGACACGCTGAGCTGGACATCCACATTCACTTGTCCTGCCATAAACTTGGACTGGTAAGTGTGTCGTCGCTGCTGTGCTTTTGCATTACTTTGGTCTTCTACAGCATCATCTGACTGTGGCATTTTACAGTGCAGGCACTTAGTATTATCATTTAAATCTTGTGTAATCTGTCCATGTTTCACAAGGCCAAATGCAGTAAACACAGCTAAAAGTGGTTTTAGGAGAAGAATCAGTTCAGAGCAGCAAACTTTATAGATCATTAATTCGGCAAACTAAACAAATAATATAAGTATGTAATCTCAATGGTGGTCTTTTTTCCTTTAAAGAGCCTAAAAACAAACCCAGTCATCAAAGTTCTTGCTTTTGTAAGACGTTTCTGAGAAATGAGGTGAAAGCTTCCAGATCTCTGATTGCCGTCTCCTTTTCTCCAGAGCCAAAAGCAGATGAAAAGCTGAAGCAGATGGACATTAGTGTCTAAACAAAATCTGGCATCCCATTCCTCACCTCATCAGACTCACATTTTTTTGCACTTACGTCACTGAAATAAAAAAAGAAAGTCTATTAACCAAGTACAACACATTTTGGTGTTGGATTCAATAACTAGATCTATCACTAAACAGTCCATTTCCTGCATAGAGAACTTCCTTTTTGGAAGCAGAAGTGTCTGCTGTAGTGTTAACATTGCTAGATTCAAAATTATTATTATTCAATACACTGTACTGGTCTCACCAGACCAAACTTCTTTGTATTTTTGAAAAAACGAGATTTCGCTGCTTCTGATTTTATCATTTTTATCATTTTATTTCTATCCACGACAGAGACAAAACTGCATGTGTGAGTATAATAGTCTTGGTCTCAATAGAAATTCTTACATATGTAAATTGTACAATATATACGAAATACAGGTTGACCCTAATGCAACCCAGATATGCAGGAATCAAAAGATTTTAATAGAAAAAGCAACTGGTGTAATTTTATGGTCCTACCTGATCCTACATCTCATACCAAACCTAAACTTAACTCTTCTCCTAACCCTAACCTTAACTGTCCACTAAACTTAACCTAAATCTAACCCTAACCTTAACCGTGATATAAACTTGACCTAACCTTTACTCTATCCTTAACTGTGATCTAAACTTGACCTAACCCTTAATCTAACCCTAACCTTAACTGTAAACTAAACTTAGCCTAACCCTTACTTTAATCATTGATCTTTCCCTAACCTTAACCATATTAGAATGTAAACTTCTTACATTTTTCTGTCATTTTAACAGAGAAAACAACATGTGATGGCAACACTGTATTCTTATTTTATTATGTAAGTACAAGGCATGCTGGATTGTGGTTATTTGGCTAAACAGTGCCACCAGTGCTATGTGCCCATAGACATTGTAGGCTTATGCCCTTTCAGAATTATAAAGGGCCATCACAGGTTGGAAAACAATGAGATTAAAAAAATCTGACTAATGTGCTTTGTAAATGAACACAAATTCATTCATAAACGTATGAAATAAGTAGTATATGGCTTTTTAAAGCATTGCTGTACCTTCAAGCTATTTCAAAATGTAACACAATAGACCGGCTGCTGCTGTATTTCTCTGAGACAGAAGCAAAGCCCAAGTCACAGTGGAGAAAACGACACAAAACTGAAAATCTTGAATGTGATCTGTTTGGCATATTGCAGGGCACTCTGAATGGGTGGCTGCGCTGGCAGTTGGATGCCATCTGTCCGCTTTTTCTGTCTGACTGCAACCAGCTGTGTGGTGGGAACTGAGTTTTCACACAGCGTCAGGCTGCCTGTCAGTGCCATAATTCACCGTCACTTCCAATCTCATCAAATGGCCCTCTGCCCTACCAAGCTCATGCTAATGGCTGAGAGGAGGAGATAACACAGAAGAAGCACAGGCCATTATTTTAAACGTACGTGTTTGAATTTCTCTGTGATGCTGGGATGCCTTGATCACTATTCCTGACACTGGAAAATCAGGAACGCTATATTTGTGTATTCTGGGTGATCTATTTTGTTCAGAGATTAACTATGACTTTGTGAGTGCACTTGATGTTCTCCAACATTCTTTGGCGACTCTACTAAAGTAACGCACTTACTAGTGAACATAAAGGATACTTGAGCTTTTCCTTCATTATATCTTAAAATCCTTCGTCTGGGCTCCTTCATTTCCACTCCTTGTCATGAGAACACCCCAGCACCATCCATGACTGTAATGTGGAATGCTATGGAATTACAAGTATTGTGCCTCTTCAATAACCTGACATGCCCTGGCAGTGCTCGGACGTTTTTTCATCCTGCAGGGCAAAGAGATGCATCAGAGGGAATGCCAGGGTTCAGAGGCAAGCCACTAAACATAATGAGAGATGACTTGAAAGGATTTGAAAAGCATGAAAGAGAGACAGAGAGAGAGAGAGAGAGAGAGAGAGAGAGAGAGAGAGAGAGAGATCATTCCCTTTGTAAACACTGATTCTCCGTGGGACTAAACTCATGCAAAGATTAGCTCTCTTAATTAACAAGTAGCTGTGCCACAGGGCAAACCTCTAATGCGGTCGGGTATTACAGTGCCATTGTTCCTGGCAATCTCATTACTTAATCTGAACGTCATTAGCATCCCCGTTTCATTCCAGCGTATTATGAACACAAATAATGGAGTTAGTAAATCATGCTGACCTTCAGTATAACTCTTATTTGTGGGTGTTGTGCTACACAATTCATCTTTCTGATATGTTCTGAAAAATATGATTTGTGAAGAGCTGCTCACTTCACTGACCCCTGCATGAGTGTGGGGTAAAAAAAGAAGCTGTTTCTTTGCTGGACACCACTCTTGAGACTGGTCACCATCCACACCACGCAGGGCACAGAGTCCTAACATCAGGGACAAACTACTAAGCAAGTGAAGTGCTCTATCTAGTGGATGAGAGTAAGTACTACAGCAATCATCAACTAAATGCAAGTGAAGGGTCTTATACAAAGTTTGCTTGGTTACAGCTGTTATTTTACCTTTACTGTTAGTTTACTTTTACTATTAGTTTACATTTACTGTTCATTTATGTTCACTTTTAGTTTGCCTTTACGGTTAATTTACCTTTTCAGTTAGTTTACCTGTACTGTTAGCTTTCCTTCTGTCTGTGCGATTTTGTTTTAGTTTCTGCACAGTTGGTAACATTCAGGTACGAAGATGGAAGCAGCAGTGATAGCATTTCGATTTGAACCAATGACCTGATGACCTGACAATGATGTCCGTGACATCTCCAGTCTTATTTGTCTCAGTGCATATATATATATATATATATACTGTAATGTAGTTTCTATATTATATATTCTTTATATTTATATAGTGCTTTCTTGATTGTACTAATGCTGCTACTAGAACCTTAATTTCCCTGCGGGAACCCTCTCAAGGGATCAATAAAGTTGTATCTTATCTTATTTCACCAAAGATTACAAAGGTATGTGAGGTTGTTGCTGCAACATTTACCAGATATTTTAAACAGTCAGGGTTTACCTCAAATGTCTAAAACAAAGGTTGCCTCTGAATATTCATTTGCACATTTACAGTTACATTAACTCGATTTCAAGCCATCCTAGAGAGAATTCCTAAACAAATCAGTACATGTGTTGTTGGTTAAATTATTTATTAAACAGAGAATTTAACCGGGCTTCATTTATTTTTAATACATATTTTTTAGTGTCTGAAAACAGGGGAGGGGGCTTTTGGCAAATCTACCGGCACTTAAGACCCATAAGCCACGCCCTCGCCCCGCCCCTGCCGCTTTCTGCAAGAAGTACCTCAAAAATGGTGCTTTGTTTATGTCAAATAGTTTAAGGTTATATAAATAAATAAATAAATAAATAAATAACAACGGCCTATAATTTAGCCTACCTAGTCATTGCTCTATACATTAGAAATACTGTGGGAAACACACCTACTCCAACTCCAAAATCTGATTTAATCCTGGACAGTACAGACAGTTACTCCAGCAAAAGCAGGATGAACTCTTTTTAATAGCTTTGATTTCATATGCCAGTGTCCAGTATTACAAACAATGTACTATTACTATAATATTTATTTATTATTTTATTATAGGTTGCTCCATTAGACTATGGCACTAGAACAGCTAAGAGTGAGAGTCTGACTGGAACCAGGGCTGGATTGATAATCTCAGGACAGTCCTCAGACGCTGATGCGTTTATGAATCAACACCACCGGCACATCTTTTTCCGGGCACATTCCTATTGGGACCAGCTCACCAATCAACTCACAGCAACCAGCAGACCCCCTGCAATCCTAATGCAGCTGGCGCACCACCTGGAACATCTTAATCACTTAATCTCTTCCCTGCAGTTGAATAGAACTGACTTCAGGTCAGTCTCTCTCTCTCTCTGTGTGCGTGTGTGTGTGAGGAGGGAATTCTGAATAGTAATGTGTCTTTGTACTGGAATGTTGTTGTGAAGTTCATCTCGCTCCTCATTAAGAATACAGCTCCATGCTTATGCATGGTCCAGCAAAATGCATAAGAGGTAGAGAGATAAAACACAACATTACCTACAAAAATTGCAGTAAATTTAACACCAAATGGTTGAAACTGACACCCTGCAAGATTCTAATTATATCAAGACAAGAAAAATGGCAAAAATGGAGATAGAGACACGTTTTTGGATATGAGAGATTTAAAAGAACATAAGCCAAAAAATCAAACACGCAGCTATAAACAATGATTTAGGCCCCGTTTTTGCTGCACAGATTCCGCCGTCTGTCTGAAGTACAGTGCACGTGTGTCAGGAAGGGAGGATCTAATGTTAGTGGACTGTTCTCTCGTGTGCCAAAAGGTATCCTGAGCTATCCAGTGTGAAAGGGTCCTAAGAGGCAGACTCGTGTGAGCTTTTCTATTGTAGTTTCAAGGTTTGCGCAACTGCACGCGTGTTTACGCACCAGGCGCGCTTTTACGCATTTCGTGCGCTTTTACGCACTTGACGCGCTTTTACGCACCTGGCGCGCTTTTACGCATTTCGTGCGTTTTTACGCATTTCGTGCGCTTTTACGCATCTGGCGCGCTTTTACGCATCTGGCGCGCTTTTACGCATTTCGTGCGCTTTTACGCATTTCGTGCGTTTTTACGCATCTGGCGCGCTTTTACGCATTTCGTGCGGTTTTCACCACCAGCATACAACACTATTACGGTGGAGTGACAAAATATTAAAGTTATTCTATTCTCTTTAAAAACATTGAACCCAAAATTAAATACACTTAACCGGGCCAGATCTCTCTCTGTCTCTCTCTCTCTCTCTCTCTCTCTCTCTCTCTCTCTCTCTATGTATATATATGTCTCTCTCTCTCTCTCTCTCTCTCTCTCTCTCTCTCTCTCTCTCTATGTATATATATATCTCCTCTCTCTCTCTCTCTCTCTCTCTCTCTCTCTCTCTCTATGTATATATATCTCTCTCTCTCTCTCTCGCTCTCTCTCTCTCTCTCTCTCTCTCTCTCTCTCTCTCTCTATATACATCTTATGAGACCATTATACTGCCACCTAGTGGTGGCATGAAAGTTTAACACATTACAATTTTGATTCAAGATGGCTGACAACACACTCAAGTTCAGATGGGAATTCTTGTTCAGATATGTATAAAAGCGTTCAGTGTTTGTTTTGGAAGTCAAATGTTGCACCTGTAACGATTTAGCTCATACTGAATATCAACCCCCACAAAAGAAGCCATGCAACAGTGGGGACAGTAGTGGGTGTGAGGACCCCTTTCCACAGCCCTCTCAGCTTATCAGGGGACGTAAACATCAACGTGATGAATAAGAAGGATATTGTTCAGATCGTGACATTGCCAGATCATGCCCTTCTAGATGTCACTCTCAGACACAGCAAGATGGGGCTGATGTTTCAAACTAATGTCCTAGAAGAACACCAGGACCAAGCTATGATAGCAGATTGTTCTAATGCTACATCACTGGTTAGAAGTAGGGCCCCACTCAACACATCAACTGTTGAAATGTATCATTTTTTTGGTGCCTGTATTTTGATATTGATGATTTTGATGGTACAGTTATGAAGAATCAGGTCACTGCAGCAGTACAGAAGCTACCGACTGACAAAAGATAGAGCGGTACCTCCTTTTAACTTACCACTGAGGATGGAAAGATTTGCGTGGTGAAATTGTATGACAATAAATCTGTTGATGATGTCTTCTGTTCATGCTAGAGAGCCAGAAGACAACTGCCAGAGATGGGACCTTCTTGGCTCAGCATGCCAATGACAGCTCTGACTTTTCGGAACAGGATGACCCAGATGTGTTAATCCAAGGGAAAAACCGTCCAGTGAAGGCTGTGCTCCATGTCTCATTCACGAGTAGAGACCAGTCGTACATCTGCCAGAGATGGTAAACACCAGAAGAATGCAGCGCTGTGGACAAAGGCTGCTCAGGGAAAACTTGAGTGCGATGTGTTACATGCAAGGTGTTCCTCTGCTTACAGGGAGATCGGAACTGTTACACAGCATTTCACACATAGGTGCTTGTGTATTTCTCAGGAAAAAAAGTTTGGAATGTAAATGAAAGGTTTCATGCAATTGTTTGGAAATTTAAATGATCTATAAATACAATAAGTTTGTCTTTTTACTTTGTTATGTCTTCATGTTGAAGAAGCACTTCAGATGAGCCATATTGCTCAAAGGGGTACAATTGTTCCTAATTTTTTTTTTTGCACTCAGGAAAAAATGCTGCTATGTTCAAGCACAAAATAAATGTTTTGCACATCATTACTAATTGCGACTTCACTGTGTTCTGTGATATATATATATATATATATTATATATATGAAATATAAAATTAAAGACCTCATATGTGTTCATTTTTCTCAGAAACTGATAATTCTTTGTTTTTACACTAATCAGGTGCCAATTATCCCAAATAACAAAGAGAAATAAAAATGCATGTTCATGCAAGGTTTGGAGTCTGAGGAGGATATATATAGTTCATTAATTATTTTACCTTGTCCTGTACTTACAAACATCTTACGTAATGACAGCTTTACTGGAAAAAACTTTCTTAACCTTCTTGAAGTGAAAGAAAAGTATGCACTAAATGTTATGATTTGAACAACATTTAGTTCAACTCACATCAAGCTGATCTCCTTTGTGGTTCAAGAAATTAAGCTGACATTTAAACAATACAGTTTGCTGATTGCAGTGAGATGATTTGGACGGTGTGCTGAGAGTTTATGAAGCACCATTTAGTCAGCTGTCCTCTTAGATGTGTCAATGGTGTATCAGCTGCTCTGAGATGTGTTGGATAGTGTGCTCGATGTCTTACAGTGTGCAGCTTGGTGTGCTAGCTGGTATAAGATGTGCCCACAGATGTGAGCTTTAAAATGTGCTGTTTGGTGTGCCATCACATAAGATATGTCCAATGGTGTATGACTCTTTGTAAGATGTGGAAAACTGTGTGCCAACCACTATGAGATGTGCTGTTTGGTGTGCCGACTGCTTTAAGATGTGGCACACAGTGTGATGACTGCTGTAACATATGGCACACAGTGTGCCGACTGCTGTAAGATGTGCCAGACAGTGTGCCGAATGCTGTAACATCTGGCTTTTTGGTGTACGACTGCTGTACGATGTGGCACACAGTGTGCCAACTGCTGTACGATGTGGCAAAAAGTATGCCAACTGCTTTTCGATGTGGCACACTTATGTGCCAGCTGCTATAAGATCTGGCACATAGTGTGCCGAGTGCTGTAAGGTGTATCCAATCGTGTGCCGACTGCTGTAACATCTTGCACACAGTGTGCTGACTGCTGTACGATGTGGCACACAGTGTGCCAACTGCTGTTAGATGCGGCACATAGTGTGCCGACTGCTGTAAGATGTGTCCAATGGTGTGACGACTGCTGTAAGGTGTGACACAAAGTGTGCCGACTGCTGTAACATCTGGCGCACAGTGTGCCAACTTCTGTACGATGTGGCACACTGTGCCAACTGCTCTACGATGTGGCAAACAGTATACCAACTGCTTCACCGATGTAGCACACAGTGTACGCCGCTGCTATAAAATCTAGCATAGTGCCAACTGTAACATCTGGCACACAGTGTGCCGACTGCTGTAAGATGTGGCACACAATTATTGCCGACTGCTGCTATCCCCTGGCACACAGTGTGCCCAGCTGCTATCAGATATGTGGCACTCCAGTGTACTTTGGCTTCTGTAACATCAGCACACAGTGTACTAACTGCTGTCACGATGTGGCACACTGTGTGCCGACTCCTGCAAGATGGCATGGCACAGTGCCTGACTGCTTTCCGATATAGCACAGTGTACCAGCTCTGCCAGAATCTGTCACACAGTGTACCGACTGCTGCCGGGATGGCACACAGTGTACCGACTGCTGGCATCTGGCACACAGTGTGCTGACTGGTGTAAAATCTGGCGCCTGTACCAACTGCTGTAACATCCCAGCACAGTGTGTAACTGCTGTAAGGTGTCCAATGGGTGTGCCGACTGCTATAGGAGATGTAGCGCACAGTGCCAACCTCTGCATGATGGCACACTGTGCCAGCTGCTGTCTGATATGGCAAACAATTATTGCCAACTATGGGTTGTGTCAATGGTGTGACGACTGCTGTAAGATGTAGCACAGTGTGCCTTAACTTCTCTGTCGATGTAGCACACAGTGTGCCGAACTGCTGTCTGATATGGCACGGTGACGACTGCTCGATGGCAGTGCTGGGTTGTGGCACACAGTGTACCAGCTGCTGCACAATGCGATGTGCGGTGATGCTGTAAGTTGTGGCACACAGTGTACCAACTGCTGTACGATGTGGCAGACAGTGCCGTAAGTTGTGGCACACAGTGTAGCGACTGCTGTAAGATGTGGCACACAGTGTGCCGACTGCTGTAACATCTGGCACAGTGTGCTGACTGGTGTAAAATCCTGGCACACACTGCCAGCTGCTGCTGGCTGTCAGCACACAGTGTGCGGCCTGCTGCTAGTGTGTCAATGGTGTGGCATTGCTGTAAGATGTGGCACACAGTGTGCCATCTTCATACGATGTGGCACACAGTGTGCTAACTGCTGTGATATAGCACACAGTGTGCCATTCTTTCTGATGTAATGAGGCAGTGCTGTAAGTTGCGCTTTGGTGTGACTGCTATAAGATGTAATAAAGCACAGTGTGCATTTGCTGTAAGATTAGTATCCAGACAGTGTGGAACCTCACGGTAAGATGCATGCATAGTGTGCGAGTGCTGCAAAGTGTATCCAATGGTGTGCGACTGCTGTAACATCTTACGCAGTGTGCTGACTGCTGTGCGATGTGGCACACGGTGTACGCCAACTGCTGTTAGATGCGGCACGCGGAGTGGCGCGACTGCTGCTAGGTGTGTCCAGCCGTGTGTGGCGACTGCTTGAACATCAGCGCACAGTGTGCGAATGCTGTAAAGATATGGCACAGAGTGCAGGCTGCCATAAGCTTATCTGGCACACAGTGTGCGGCTGCTAACAGATGTGACAGTGTGCCAACTGCTGTATCACACGTTAAATACAGTGGCACCAACTGCTGCCAAGATGTGGCACTCATTTGACTGCTGCTTAAGATCTGGCAGAGAGTGTGCCGACTCTGCAGATGGCACACAGTGTGACTGCTATAAATGTGGCACATAGTGTTGCCCAACTGCTGGAGTGTGTGTCAATGGTGTGCATTGTTTTTACATCTGCTTTACTGTACTTGACTAACATCTGATGTGTACATGGTGTATGACTGTTATGACATCTAACATCTGGCACAGTGTGCTGGCTATGCTGAATAAGGTGCACATTGTGCCACGGCTGTAAGGTTTGTCAGTGCTGTATAGCTGCTGTAGGGCGTGGCGCACAATTATGCCTTTACTTTAAAGTGCAGTCCAATGGTGTGCCAACTGCTTTAAGGTGAGTCCAATAGTGTGCCCACTCCTTTATCATCTGGCACACAGTGTGCCGACTGTTGTAAGATATGGCACACGGTGTGCTGACTGCTGTAATATCTGGCACACAGTATGCCGACTGCTGTAAAGATATGCTTTTGTTATTATAAGCTATATGGGTTTGTCCAGTGCTGTACTGCCAACTGCTATAAAACGTGGCTGGTGCCAGCTGCCCCAAGGTGAGTCCAATGGTGTGCCAACTGCTTTAAGGTGTGTCCAATAGTGTGCCCACTCCTTTAACATCTGGCACACAGTGTGCCGACTGTTGTAAGATATGGCACACGGTGTGCCGACTGCTGTAATATCTGGCACACAGTGTGCCGATTGCTGTAACATTTGGCAGACAGTGTGCTGACTGCTGTAGTTTATCCAATGGTGTACCGACTGCGCATGCGATGTGGCACACAGTGTGCCGAGACCTGTAAGGTGTGGCACACAGTGTGCCGACTAATGTAAGATGTGGCACACACTGTGCCGACTGCTGTAAGATGTGGCACACAGTGTGCCGACTGCTGTAAAAGATGAGCGCAGTGTGTATAACTGCTTTACGGTGTGTCCAATGGTGTGCCGACTGCTGGACGTTGTGACACTCAATGTGCTGAGTGCTATAAGATGTGGCACACAGTGTGCCGACTCCTGTAAGATGTGGCACCTGTGCCTCCTTCTTTATCTGGCACACAGTGTGCTTACTGTTGTAAGATATGGCACACAGTGTGCCGACTGCTGTACGATGTGGCACACAGTGTGCCGACTGCTATAAAATGTGGCACATAGTGTGCCAGCTGCTATGAGTGTGTCAATGGTGTGCCGACTGCTTTAACATCCTGGCACACAGTGTGCGACTGCTGTACGATGTAGCACGCCAGTGTGCCGACTGCTGTACGATGTGGCACACAGTGTGCCGACTGCTATAAAATGTGGCACATAGTTTGCCAACTGCTGTAAGGTGTGTCCAATGGTGTGCCGACTGCTTTAACATCTGGCACAGAGTGTGCCGACTGCTGTAAAATGTGGCACACAGTGTGACGACTGCTTTAAGATCTGGCACTGGTGTGCGACACTGCAGATGTGGCACACAGTGTGCTGACTGCTTTAAGATAAGACACACATTGTGCCAACGGCTGTAAGGTTTGTCCAGTGCTGTCCCAACTGCTTTGCCAAGGCGTGGGACACACTGTACCAACTGCTTAAGAGTGGAGTCCAATGGTGTGCCATGCTTTTAGGTGAGTCAATAGTGTGCCTCCTTTGGCACATCTGGCACACAGTGTGCCGACTGTTGTAAGATATGGCACGTGGTGTGCCGACTGCTGTAACATCTGGCACACAGTGTGCTGACTGCTGTAAGTTTTGTCCAATGGTGTGCATTGCTGTCGATGTGGCACACAGTGTACTGGTTCTATGGAGTGTGGCCAGTGTGCCGACTGCTGTAAGATGTGGCACATAGTGTGCCGACTAATGTAAAATAAGGCACACAGTGTGCTGACTGCTATAAGATGTGGCACACAGTGTGCCGACTCCTGTAAGATGTGGCACACACACTGTGACTGCTGTAGATGTGGCACGCGGTGTGCTGTGATGTAGGTGTGTCAAATAGTGTGCCCACTCCTTTAACATCTGGCACACAGTGTGCTGACTGTTGTAAGATATGGCACACAGTGTGCCGACTGCTATAAAATGTGGCACATAGTGTGCTAACTGCTGTAAGGTGAGTCCAATGGTGTGCCGACTGCTTTAATATCTTGCATACACTGTGCCGACTGCTGTACGATGTGGCACGCCAGTGTACCAGCTATTTGTAACATCAACATCTGGCACTGCAGTGTGCTGACTGTTGTAAGATATGGCACACAGTGTGCCGACTGCTGTACAATGTGGCACACAGTGTGCCGACTGCTGTACAATGTGGCACACAGTGTGCCGACTGCTTTAAGATCTGGCACACAGTGTGCCGACTGCTGTAAGATGTGGCACATAGTGTGCCGACTGCTGTAAGATAAGGCACACAGTGTGCCAACTGCTTTAAGATGTGTCCAATGGTGTGCCGACTGCTGGACGATGTGACACACAATGTGCTGACTGCTGTAAGATGTGGCACACACTGTGCCGACTGCTGTAAGATGTGGCACATAGTGTGCCGACTGCTGTAAGGTGTGTCCAATGGTGTGCCGGTACTTTAACGCATCCCCTGGCACACAGTGTGCCCGACTGCTGTGCGATGTGGCAAACAAATGCAGCGGCTGCTGTAATATCTGGCACACAGTGTGCCGTCTGCTGTAAGATGTGCACGCAGTGTGCCGACTGCTGTAACATCTGGCACACAGTGTGCTGACTGCTGTACGATGTGGCAAACAGTAAGCTGACTGCTGTAATATCTGGCACACAGTGTGCCGTCTGCTGTAAGATGTGGCACGCAGTGTGCCGACTGCTGTAACATCTGGCACGTTATGCTGACTGCTTTAGGTAAGACACATTGTGCCAACTGCTTTAAGAGGTTGTCCAATGCTGTGCCAACTGCTGTAAGACGTGGCGCACAGTGTGCCAACTGCTTTAAGGTGAGTCCAATGGTGTGCCGACTGCTGTACGATGTGGCACACACTGTGCCGAGTCCTGTAAAGATGTGGCACACAGTGTTGCCGACTGCTGTAGATGTATGTGGCACATAGTGTACCGACTGCTGTAGGTGTGTCCAACAGTGTGCCGACTGCGTTAACATCTGGCAAACAGTGTGCCGACTGTTGTAAGATATGGCCCACAGTGCGCCGACTGCTGTACGATGTGGCACACAGTGTGCCAACTGCTATAAGATGCATAATTATTGCCAACTGCTGTAGATGTGTCCATTGGTGTGCGGAAATGCTTTATCGGCACACGGTGTACCGACTGCTGTAACATCGACACACACAGTGTGCCCGACTGCTTTAACATCACAGCGCACAGTGTATGACTAATGTCACATCAGCATGTTATGCCGTTTGCGTAGATATGGCACAGTGTGCCCGACTGCTTTAACATCCTTTTTGATGTCGACTGGTGTCGTCTAGCACATTGTACGTTTGCTGTAAGATGGCATAGTGTGCCGACTGCTGTCACATCTGGCACACATTGTGCCGACTGCTGCACAATGTGGCACACAGTGTGCCGAGTCCTGTAAGATGTGGAACACAGTGTCCGATTGCTGTAAAGTATGTCCAATAGTGTCAGATGCTTTAACATCCTGGCACAGTGTGCCGACTGTTGTAAGATATGGCACATAGTGTACTTGACTTCTTCTATCTGATATGCTTTACAGTGTGCCACGACGTATAAGATGTGGCACATAGTATGCCAACTGCTGTAAGGTGTCAATGGTGTGCCCGACTGCTTTAACATCTGGCACACACTGTACCGAGAATGCTGTAAGATGTAGCACTAGTAATGCCGACTGCTGTAACATCTGAGTACACAGTCTGCGTGACTGCTAGATAAGACACGGTGTGCTAACTGCTTTAAGAGTTTGTCAATGGTGTGCCGACTTTTGTAAGATTTTGCACATAGCGTGCCGACTGCTGTAAGATGTGGCACACACTGTGCCGACTGCTGTAAGGTGTGTCCAACGGTGTTCTGATTGCTGTAACATCTATCACACAGTGTGCCGAGTTGTGGCACACAGTGTGCCGACTGCTGTAAGATGTGGCACATAGTGTGCCAACTGCTGTAGATGTGGCGCACAGTGTACCTACTGCTGTAAGATGTGGCACACAGTGTATGCGACTCCTGTAAGATGTTTGCACAGTGTGCCCGACTGCTGTAAGATGTGGCACAAAGTGTGCCGACTGTTGTAAGATGTGGCACACATTGTGCCGACTGCATTAAGGTGTGTCCAATTGTGTTCCCGACTGCTGTGCAATGCCGGCACACAGTGTGCCGACTGCTGTGGATAAGGCACACAGTGTGCCAACTACTTTAAGGTGTGTCAATGGTGTGCCGACTGCTGTGCGATGTGGCACACAGTGTACCCGACTGTTGTAGATGGCACATGGTGCGACTGATGTAAGATATGGCTACGGTGTACCGGCTACTGTAATATCTGGCACACAGCATGCCCGACTTGATGTAAGATGTATGGCACAATTATGCCGACTGCTGTAACATCTGCTTTTAGTGTATGACTGCTGTAAGGTTTGTCCAATGGTGTGCAGATAACATGCGATGTGGCACACAGTGTGCCGAGACCTGCAAGGTGTGGCACACAGTGTGCTGACTCCTGTAAGATGTGGCACACAGTGTGCCGACTGCTGTAAGATGTGGCACATAGTGTGCGTTGACTGCTGTAAGATGTGGCACACAGTGTGCTGACTGCTGTAAGGTGTGTCCAATGGTGTGCCGACTGCTGTACGATGTGGCACACAGTGTGCCGAGACCTGTAAGGTGTGGCACACAGTGTGCCGAGGGCATTATGGAGTGCTGGCACACAGTGTGCGACTCCTGTAGATGGCACACAGTGTGCCGACACTAGATCTGTAATGTGACAACTGCTGTAAGGTGTTTCAATGGTGTGCCGACTGCTTCAACATCTGGCACACAGTGTGCAGGCTGCTGTGGGCGTGGCGCAGTGTGCCGACTGCTATGATATCTGGCAGACAGTGTGCTGAGCTGCTGAATAAGACACATTGTGTCAACGGCTGTAAGGTTTGTCCAGTGCTGTGCCAACTGCTGTAAGATGTGACACACAGTGTGCCAACTGCTTTAAGATGAGTCAATGGTGTGCCTTTTCACTTTAAGGTGAGTCCAATAGTGTGCCCACTCCTTTAACATCTGGCACACAGTGTGCCGACTGTTGTAAGATATGGCACACGGTGTGCCGACTGCTCTAATATCTGGCACACAGTATGCCGACTGCTGTAAGATGTGGCACACAGTGTGCCGATTGCTTTAATATCTGACACACAGTGTGCTAACTGCTGTAAGTTTTGTCCAATGGTGTGCCGACTGCTTTAACATCTGGCACACACTGTCCCGACTGCTGTAAGATGTGGCACACAGTCTGCCGATTGCTTTAATATCTGACACACAGTATGCCGACTGCTATAAGATGTGGCACACAGTGTGCCGACTGCTGTAACATCTGGTACACAGTCGACTGCTAAGATAAGACACGGTGTGCTAACTGCTTTAAGGTTTGTCCAATGGTGTGCGACTTTTCATGAATTTTGCACACAGCGTGCCGACTGCTGTAGATGTAAGCACACACTGTGCCGACTGCTGTAAGGTGTGTCCAAGCGGTCATTTCTGATTGCTGTAACCTCTATCACACAGTGTGCGGTTGCGCACACAGTGTACTGCGACTACTAGATGTGGCACATAGTGTGCCCAGCTGCTGTAGATGGCACACAGTGTACCTACTGCTGTAAGATGTGGCACACAGTGTGTCGACTCCTGTAAGATGTTGCACACAGTGTGCCGACTGCTGTAGGATGTGGCACAAAGTGTGCCGACTGTTGTAAGATGGCACACATTGTGCCGACTGCATTAAGGTGTCAATTGTGTTCCGACTGCTGTACAATGTGGCACACAGTGTGCCGACTGCTGTAAGATAAGGCACACAGTGTGCCAACTGCTTTAAGGTGTGTCAATGGTGTGCGACTGCTTATGCGATGTGGCACACAGTGTGCCCGACGCTGTTATGAATGTGGCACATAGTGTGCCGACTGATATGAATATGGCACAGCGATGCCGGCTGCGTAATATCTGGCACACAGCATGCGACTGCCTTTGTAAGATGTGGCACACAGTGTGCCGACTGCTGTAACATCTGGCACACAGTGTGCTGACTGCTGTAAAGTTTGTCCAATGGTGTGCCGAATGCTGTACGATGTGGCACACAGTGTGCCGAGACCTGCAAGGTGTGGCACACAGTGTGCTGACTCCTGTAAGATGTGGCACACAGTGTGCCGACTGCTTTAAGATGTGTCCAATGGTGTGCCGACTGCTGTACGATGTGGCACACAGGTGTGCCCGACTGATGTAAGATATGGCTACGGTGTGCCGGCTGCTATGCGCTTTATCTGGCACACAGTGTGCTGACTGCTGTAGAGTTTGTCAATGGTTTGCGAATGCTGTGCGATGTGGCACACAGTGTGCCCAGAACCTACAAGGTGTGACACACAGTGTGCGGCTCCCCTGTAGTGTGGCACACAGTGTGCCGACTGCTGCCAGATGTGGCACATAGTGTGCGACTGTTAACAGATGTGGCACACAGTGTGCTGACTGCTGTAAAGGGTGTGTCCAATGGTGTGCCGAATGCTGTACGATGTGGCACACAGTGTGCCGAGACCTGTAAGGTGTGGCACACAGTGTGCCGAGACGTGTAAGGTGTGGCACACAGTCTGTAGACTCCTGCAGATGTGGCACACAGTGTGCCGACTGCTTTAGATCTGGCACATAATGTGACAACTGCTAAAGTGTTTCAATGGTGTACCGACTTCTTTGCTTTATCTGGCACACAGTGTGCCGACTGCTGTAAGATCTGGCACGCAGTGTGCCGACTGCTGTAACATCTGGCAGACAGTGTGCTGACTGCTTTAAGATAAGACACATTGTGTCAACGGCTGTAAGGTTTGTCCAGTGCTGTGCCAACTGCTGTAAGATGTGACACACAGTGTGCCAACTGCTTTAAGATGAGTCCAATGGTGTGCCAACTGCTTTAAGGTGAGTCCAATAGTGTGCCCACTCCTTTAACATCTGGCACACAGTGTGCCGACTGTTGTAAGATATGGCATACGGTGCGGCACTGCTCTAATATCAGCACACAGTATGCGACTGCTGTAGATGTGGCACACACAGTGTGCAGTGCTGTAACATCTGGCACACAGTGTGCTGGCTATATGAGGATTTTGTCAATGGTGTGCCCGACTGCTGTCACGATGTAGCACACAGTGTACCAGAGACCTGGAGTGTGGCACACACAATGTGCCGACCCAACTAGATAAGGCACACAGTGTACTTAACTGCTTTAAAGTGTGTCCAATGGTGTACCGACTGCTGAAGCAAATGTGACACACAATGTGCTGACTGCTATAAGATGTGTCACCTGGTGTGCCGACTCTAGATGTGGCACACCTGACTGCTGTAAGATGTGGCACATAGTGTGCCGACTGATGTAAGGTGTGTCAAATAATTATGCCGCCAACACAACATCTGGCACACAGTGTGCGAGTGCTGTAATATCTGGCACACAGTGTGCGAACTGCTGTAAGATGTGGCAAACAGTGTGCCGACTGCTGTAAGGTGTGTCCAATGGTGTGCATGACTGCTGTAAGATGTGGCACACAGTGTTGAAACTGCTGTAAGGTGTGTCCAATAAGTGTGCCTGCTTTTTAACATGTGGCACTACAGTGTGCCGACTGTTGTAGATGCATGGCACACGATTGTGCCGACTGCTACTAAATCTGGCACACACAGTGTGCCGACTCCTGTAAGATGTGGCACACAGTGTGCCGACTGCTGTAAATATGGCACACAGTGTGCCGACTGCTGTAAGGTGTGTCCAATAGTGTGCCCACTGCTTTAACATCTGGCACACAGTGTGCCGACTGTTGTAAGATATGGCACACGGTGTGCCGACTGCTATAATATCTGGCACACAGTGTGCCGACTGCTGTAAATATGGCACACAGTGTGCCGACTGCTGTAGGTGTGTCAATAGATGTACCCACTGCTTTAACATCTATTTAGTGTGCACTATTGTAGATATGGCACCACGGTGTGCCAGGCTGCTATAATATCTGGCACAGTATGCCGACTGCTGTAACATCTGACACACAGTGTACTGACTGCTGTAAGGTTTGTTCAATGGTGTACCCGACTGCTGTCTGATGTGGCACACAGTGTGCTGGACCTGTAAGGTGTGGCACACAGTGTGCCTCCACTGGGTGTGGCACACAGTGTACTGGAAACTGCTGTAGATCTGGCATAGTGTACCGACTGCTGTAGATGTGTACGCGGTGTGCGGCTGCTATGGCATCTGGCACACAGTATGCTGTGCTTTAAGATAAGACACACATTGTGCCAACTGCTTTAAGGTTTGTCCAATGCTGTGCCAACTGCTGTAAGACGTGGCGCACAGTGTGCCAACTACTTTAAGCTGAGTCCAATGGTGTGCCAACTGCTTTAAGGTAAGGTCAAATGGTGTGCGACTGCTATGCGATGTGGCACACACTGTGCCGAGTCCTGTAAGATGTGGCACACAGTATGCCGACTGCTGTAAGATGTGGCACGCAGTGTGCCAACTGCTGTAACCTCTGGCACACAGTGTGCTTACTGCTAGATAAGACACACAGTGTGCCAACTGCTGGGTTTGTCCAATGGTGTGCTGACTGATGGAAGGTGTGTCCAATAGTGTGCTGTCTGCTTTAACATCTGACTTTTGTAAGATATGGCACAGAGTGTGCCGAGTGCTGTAAGGTGTGTCCAACAGTGTTCCGAATGCTGTAACTGCTGGCACACAGTGTGCCGAGTTGTGGCACACAGTGTGCCATTTAACATAGATGTGGTACACAGTGTGCCAACTGCTGTAAAGATGTAGCGCATGGTGTGCAAACTACTGTAAAATGTGGCACACAGTGTGCCAACTGCTCTGTAAGATGTGGCACACAGTGTACCGACTACTGTAATATGTGCCAGACAATGTGGCGACTGCTGTACGATGTGGCACACAGTGTGCCGACTCCTATAAGACGTGGCACACAGTGTACCAACTGCTTTAAGATGTGGAACAAAGTGTGCCGACTCCTATAAGACGTGGCACACAGTGTACCAACTGCTTTAAGATGTGGAACAAAGTAGTAACTGACTGATGTAAGGTGTGTCAATAGTGTGCCGACTGCTTTATCTATGGAACACAGTATGCCGACTGTTGTAAGATATGGATTACAGTGTGCCAACTGCTGTACGATGTGGCACACAGTGTGCCAACTGCTATAAGGTGTGGCACATATTGTGCCAACTGCTGTAAGGTGTGTCCAACGGTGTGCCGACTGCTGTAACATCTGGCACACAGTGTGCTGACTGCTGTAAGATGTGGCACACAGTGTGCCGACTGCTGTAAGTTGGCACATGGTGTGCACGACTGCTGAGTCTGTCCAACTTGGTGTTCAGGTGCTGTTGCATCCCCAGCAGCACACAGTGTGCCGACTGCTGTAAGATGTGGCACACAGTGTGCTAACTGCTGTAAGATGTGCCAGACAGTGTTCCGAGTGCTGTAATATGTGGCACACAGTGTGGCATCTGCTATGCGTTGTGGTACACAGTATACAAACTGCTGTAAGATGCGGCACACAGTTTGCCAACTGCTGTGAGATGTGTACAATGGTTTTGCACACAGTGTGCCGAGTCCTGTAAGATGTGGCACACAGTGTGCCGAGACCTGTAAGATGTGGCAGACAGTGTGCCGACTGCTGTAAGATGTGGCAGGCAGTGTGCCAACTGCTGTGAGATGTGTACAATGGTGTGGCACACAGTGTGCCGAGTCCTGTAAGATGTGGCACACAGTGTGCCGACTGCTGTAAGATGTGGCAGACAGTGTGCCGACTGCTGTAAGATTTGGCAGGCAGTGTACAAACTGCTATGGTGTGGCAAACAATTGTGCCAGATGTTATGGTATGGCTTTTTATAGTGTGCCCGACTGCTGTAGATAATGGCACAGAGTATGCCATTTCTGTAATGTGTATCCAATGATGTTTCAACTGCTGTAGATGTAGGCTTACAGCGAGTACCAACTTCTACTGTAAAATGTGGCACACAGTGTGCTGACTGCTGTAATATGTGTGCCAGACAGTGTGCCGACTGTTATAAGATGTGTACAATGGTGTGCCGACTGCTGTAAGATATGGCACATATTATGCCGACTGCTGTAAGATGTGGCACACATTGTGCCGATTGCTGTAAGATATGGCACACATTGTGCCAACTCCTGTAAGATGCTTGTTTGTGCAGCTGCTGCAGATATGGCACACATTGTGCGATTTAACATGGAATGTGGCACACATTGGCGCGACTCCTGTAGATGTGGCACATTTGACGCCAGCTCCTGAATCTGGCACTGGTTACCGACTGCTGTAGATATGGCACACATTGTATGCGATTGCTGTAGATGTGGCACACATTGTGTGGTGCACTATAGATGTAGCACACATTGTGCCACGCTCCTGTAAGATGTGGCACACAGTGTGCCGACTGATGTAAGGTGTGTCCAATAGTGTCCCGACTGCTTTTACATCTGGCACACAGTCTTCCGACTGTTGTAAGATGTAATGGCACAGTGTGCCGACTGTTGTACGATGGCACACAGTGTACCAGCTGCGCATGGAGTGTTTGCAATGGTGTGTCGACTGTAACATCTGGCACACAGTGTGCCGACTGCTGTAGATCATGACGCACAGTGTGTGCCGACTCGTGTAGCATCTGGCACAATATGCCGACTGCTGTAAGATGTGGCACACAGTGTGCCGACTGCTGTAAGATGTGGCACACAGTGTGCCGACTGCTGTAACTGTCTGGCACACAGTGTGCGACTGCTGTAGATATGGCACACAGTGCCAACTTTGCTAGAGTGTGCCACACGGTGTGCTGACTGCTGTAAGATGTGCAAACTGCTTTACGGTGTGGGCTGCCATTGCCAACTGCTGTAGATGTGGCACCTGGCGTGCCCGACTGCTGTCGATATGGCACAAGCCGTCACGCCTGCTGCTGAATGTGACGAACATTTGCCGACTGCTGTAGATGTGACAGACAGTGTGCCGACTGGTGTAAGATGTGGCACACAGTGTGCCGACTTCTTTAACATCTGGCAGACAATGTGCCGACTGCTGTAAGATGTGGCACACAGTGTGCCGACTCCTGTAAGATGTGGCACATAGTGTTCCGACTGTTGTAAGATATGGCACACAGTGTGCGAACTGCTATAAGATGTGGCACATAGTGTGCCAACTGCTGTAAGGTGTTTTCAATGGTGTGCCTACTGCTTTAACATCTGGCACACTGTGTGCCATGTCTTATAACGGTGCGTACCTAATCTACATCTTACGATGGTCGACAAACTGTTAGTCGTTACAGCGGTTGACACCATCTGCCACGTTACAGCAGTCGTGCAGTTTTTACCACAGCCTGGTCCACCTAAACAGCATGTTTTAAACTCTTTGACACATCCTTAAACACATCGTACAGGAGTTGGTAATGGCACACAGTTTTCCACATCTTACAGCAGTCGGCACACCATTGGACATATCTTAGAGCAGATGGCACACCAAACAGCACATTTTAAAGCTCACATCTGTGGGCACATCTTATACCAGCTAGCACACCAAGCTGCACACTGTAAGACATCGAGCACACTATCCAACACATCTCAGAGCAGCTGACACACCATTGGACACATCTAAGAGTGGACAGCTGACCAAATGGTACTTCATAAACTCCTCAGCACACCGTCCAAATCATCTCACTGCAATCAGCAAACGTATTGTTTAAATGTCAGCTTAATTTCTGAACTATTAAAGGAGATCAGCTTCTTGATGTGAGTTGAACTAAATGTTGTTCAAATCATAACATTTAGTGCATACTTTTTCTTTCACTTCAAGAAGGTTAAGAAAGTTTTTCCAGTAAAGCTGTCATTACGAAGATGTTTGTGGGTAACAGTGACAATATGTAAAATAATTAATGAACTATATATATCCTCCTCAGACCCAAACTCTTGCATGGCATGCATTTTTTATTTCTCTTTGTTATTTGGGATAATTGGCACCTGATTAGTGTAAAAACAAAGAATTATCAGTTTCTGAGAAAAATGAACACATATGAGGTCTTTAATTTTATATTTCATATATATAATATATATATATATATATCACAGAACACAGTGAAGTCGCAATTAGTAATGATGTGCAAAACATTTATTTTGTGCTTGAACATAGCAGCATTTTTTCCTGAGTGCAAAACAAAAGTAAGAACAATTGTGTCCCTTTGAGCACTATGGCTCATCTGAAGTGTTTCTTCAACATGAAGACATAACAAAGTAAAAAGACAAACTTATTGTATTTATAGATCATTTAAATTTCCAAACAATTGCATGAAACCTTTCATTTACATTCCAAACTTTGTTGAGAACATGTTTCCACCTATGTGTGAAATGCTGTGTAACAGTTCCGATCTCCCTGTAAGCAGAGGAACACCTTGCATGTAACACATTGCACTCACATCTGGGTCATCCTGTTCCGAAAAGTCAGAGCTGTCATTGGCATGCTGAGCCAAGAAGGTCATGGCCACTTCCATTCAAAATTCAAGGAACTGCATGATGTTCTTCTTTGGCATGCCACATAGAGTCAGGTGTTTGCGGTACAGTAGCATCCATTTCTTTGTACGGCCACTCGTGATAATAACTCATCATTGTATTGACAAGGTCAACTCCGCCCATTTTGGAGTTGTATTCTCGAATGATATTTGGTCGCACGATGGTCACATATTTTTTCAGCCTTTTTGTCCCATCTCTGGCAGTTGTCTTCTGGCTCTCTAGCATGAACAGAAGACATCATCAACAGTGATTTATTGTCATACCATTTCACCACGCAAATCTTTCCATCTGATCTGGCAATGTCACGATCTGAACGATATCCTTCTTATTCATCACATTGACGTTTATGTCCCCTGATAAGCTGAGAAGGCCACTCACACCCACACCCAAAAAAACATGAGAAAATTCAAATAAAAAATAAGTACATTCATGTATGTTATATCTGCTTGTACTGTAGTAAAAAAATCTGTATACCTAAAACATCCCTGTCAACTAAAATAACAAAAGTAAGTCTGCAAGTCCACATATGTGGACATCATGTTTAGTGACGTGCTAAATCGTAATAGGTGCAAAATGTGACTTCCATAACAAACACTGAATGCTTTTATATATATCTGAACAAGAATTACCCATGAAATCTGAAATCATGAAATTTCTTTAGCTGGTTGACGTTTGTATCTGGAGTTCCCATCTGAACTTGAGTGTGTTGTCAGCCATCTTGAATTAAAATTGTAATGTGTTAAACTCCACTCTAATGGCCTCCTAAGATGACAACAGGCCCTTGTAGAGAAAAAGGTTAGTGTCGTGGTCAAGACAACCCAAAATGTGATGTCCACACATGGATATCTATCTATCTATCTATCTATCTATCTATCTATCTATCTATCTATCTATCTATCTATCTATCTATCTATCTATTAATTTAATTCTGGTTTAATTCTGTCTTTAAAAAGAATAGAATAAACTTAAATATTTTGTCTCTCCACCGTAGTAGTGTTTTATGTTGGTGGTGAAAAACGCGCCAAAAGCGCGCCAGGTGCGTAAAAACGCACGAAATGCGTAAAAGCGCGTCAGGTGCGTAAAACGCACAAAATACGTATAAACGCACGAAATGCGTAAAAGCGCGCGAAATGCGTAAAAATGCACGAAATGCGTAAAAGCGCGCGAAATGCGTAAAAGCGCGTCAGGTGCGTAAAAACGCACGAAATGCGTAAAAACGCACGAAATGCGTAAAAGCGGGCGAAATGCGTAAAAGCGCGCCAGGTGCGTAAAAACGCACGAAATGCGTAAAAGCGCACGAAATGCGTAAAAGCGCGTCACGTGCGTAAAAACGGGCGAAATGCGTAAAAGCGCGTCAGGTGCGAAAACGCACGAAATGCGTAAAAGCGCGCGAAATGCGTAAAAGCGCACGAAATGCGTAAAAGCGCGTCACGTGCGTAAAAGCGCGTCAGGTGCGTAAAAGCACGTCAGGTGCGTAAAAACGCACGAAATGCGTAAAAGCGCGCGAAATGCGTAAAAGCGCACGAAATGCGTAAAAGCGCGTCACGTGCGTAAAAACGCACGAAATGCGTAAAAGCGCGCGAAATGCGTAAAAGCGCGTCTGGTGCGTAAAAGCGCGTCAGGTGCGTAAAAACGCACGAAATGCGTAAAAGCGCACGAAATGCTGTAATATGTGGCAAGCAGTGTGCCGACTGCTGTTAGATGTGGCACATAGTGTGTTGACTGCTGTAAGATGTGACAGAAAGTGTGCCAACTGCTTTGAGATGTGGCAAACAGTGTGCCGACTGCTTTAAGATGTGCTCACAGCTTTGAAATTTTCTGTTAGGTGTGCCATCTGCAATATGATGTGTCCAGTGTTGTGTCAGATGGTTTAAAACATGCTGTTTTGTGTGCTGACTACTGTAAGATCTGTCCTGTGGTGTGCCAACTGCTGTAAGATGTGCTGTTTGGTGTATCGACTGCTCTAAGATTTTCGCGCTGCTTTAAAACATGATGACCGACTGGTTTAAAATGTGTTGTTTGGTCTGCCGACTGGTTTAAAATGTGCTGTTTGGTCTGCCGACTGCTTTAAAATGTGCTGTTTGGTCTGCCGACTGCTTTAAAATGTGCTGTTTGGTCTGCAGACTGCTTTAAAATGTGCTGTTTGGTCTGCCGACTGCTTTAAAATGTGCTGTTTTTTGTGCCGACTGCTTTAAAATTGTTGTTTGGTGTTCCGACTGCTGTAAGATGTGCCGACTGCTTTAAAATGTGTTGTTTGGTGTTCCGACTGCTTTAAAATGTGTTGTATGGTGTGCAGACTGCTTTAAAATGTGTTGTTTGGTGTGCAGACTGCTTTAAAATGTGTTCTATGGTGTTCCGACTGCTTTAAAATGTGTTGTTTGGTGTGCAGACTGCTTTAAAATGTGTTGTTTGGTGTGCTGACTGCTGTAAGATGTGCAGACTGCTTTAAAATGTGTTGTATGGTGTGCAGACTGCTTTAAAATGTGTTGTTTGGTGTGCCGACTGCTGTAAGATGTGCCGACTGCTGTAAAATGTGTTGTCTGCTGTGAGATGTGGCAGACTGTGTGCCGACTGCTGTAATAAATTCCCGCTTCTTTTAAATGTGCTGCTTGGTGTGCCAAGTGTTGTAAGATGTGGCAGATGGTGTGTCAGCCACTTTAAATGTGTTGTTTGGTGTGCTGTCTGTTGTAAGATGTGCCGTTTGGTGTGCCCTGTTTAAGGTTGTCCTGCCTGCTCTTCTTAAATTGAGTTGTTATCACTGTAATTTAACAAACCTGAGATGAAATGAAAGCCTCCAAAGAAACCTTTAAATTTTGAACCAAATACATTTTGCTGCTTTTATATTTTATTCACTCCTTGATCTGCAAGCATGTGAGTTGGACTGTACTTCAGTGCCATTATGCAATCACTGAGATGTAAACAAAGTCATTTGGACTGGTTTGATGTGAAATGGTGCGTGGTGAAGAAAATTATCTCCGTAAATTGCCTTCACAGTGGTGGTGATGGGAACCACAAGTCTCAGTGTCTGCAACACAAACGCAACCATTGTGATTTGCTGTCCATTGAACTTTTGTGTTCTGAGTTTTATATGTAATGTCTTCTTCTTTCAGCTTCTTTCAAAGGACCGTCTGCCTCCATCTTGCCCTATCCCCTGCCTCCTCCACTGTTACACCAACCATCCTTCTAACCTGTCTACAGTAATCCAATTTCCACCAGCACCCTACTGGTCAACAGCACCGGAGGCGGTCGTTGTTAACCTCAACTGATCCGGTAAGGCAGTCATATTTATGATCTGCGTTATAGTTTTACGCACAAACTACACCCCTAATGGCATATTAATATGTAATTAATATGTATGAATGCACACACACACACACACACACACACACACACACACACACACACACACACACATGTCTAAACCAGCGGCTACAAAAGTGAGTACACCCCTTAGTGAAAGTTCCTGAAGTGTCAATATTTTGTGTGGCCACTATTATTTTCCAGAACTGCCTTAACTCTCCTGGGCATGGAGTCTACCAGAGCATCACAGGTTGCCCCTGGAATGCTTTTACACTGCTCCTTGATGACATCATGGAGCAGGCAGATATTGGAGACTTTGCGCTCCTCCACCTTCCGCTTGAGGATGCCCCAAAGATGTTCTATTGGGTTTGGGTCTGAAGACATGCTTGGCCAGTCCATCACCTTTACTCTCAGCCTCTTCAATAAAGCAGTGGTTGTCTTAGAGGTGGTCTCATCAGACCATAGGACATGGTTCCAGTAATCCATGTCCTTTGTTGACATATCTTCAGCAAACTGTTTGCGGGCTTTCTTGTGTACAGACTTCAGAAGAGGCTTCCTTCTGGGGTGACAGCCATGCAGACCAATGTGAAGTGTGCGGCGTATGGTCTGAGCGCTGACAGGTTGACCCCCCACCTCTTCAGTCTCTGCAGCAATGCTGGCAGCACTCCTGTGTCTATCTTTCAGAGTCTGCATTTGGATGTGAAGCTGAGCGTGTGCACTCAGCTTCTTTGGACGACCAGCGGGGTCTGTTCTGAGTGGACCCTGCTCTTTTAAAACGTTGGATGATCTTGGCCACTGTGCTGCAGGTCAATTTCAGGGTGTTGGCAATCTTCTTGTAGCCTTGGCCATCTTCATGCAGCGCAACAATTCGTCTTTTAAGAACCTCAGAGAGTTCTTTGCCATGAGGTGCCATGTTGGAACTTTCAGTGACCACTATGAGAGAGTGTGAGAGCTGGACTACAAAATTGAACACACCTGCTCCCTATGCACACCTGAGACCTAGTAACATGACATTTTGGAGGGAAAAACGACAAGCAGTGCTCAATTTGGACATTTACGGGTGTAGTATCTTAGGGGTACACACACTTTTGCTGCTGCTGGTTTAGACATTAATGGCTATATATTGAGTTATTTTGAGGGAAGCATAAATTTACACTGTGTGTGTGTAATTCCTATAAAGGAATTTAGGAGGTGTTTGAGATTTAGATACACACAATATTAGATATAATACAAATGCATTGTAATTTTCAGACGACTCCACTGAATACAGTCTTCCAAAATCTTCGCATTGAAATGGCATTTCATTGCACACCTGTTTTTAAAAATATTACTGTGCAGTCATTTGTGAAAAAAGGACATTAGGAACATTTGATCACTGTAACAGTATTGAGAGATGGAGGTGATATAACTAATCAAACACATAAAACTGAAGTCATTTGTAAAACAAATTTAGGACCCCCACACATTCATTACTACTTAAAACACAGACAGTTAGAATCAGGTGCAGCACATCGTTCAGCATTTTCATAAAGCTGTGTTTCCTGTCTGCACAACATTACTGAATCTTAATCTAAAATGTAAAAACAATTGTGACTTGTGTATGATGGCCCAAAATTACCCGTGAATGTTCGTCATGTTTCTGTTTCTCGTTTGGCTCGCCTGACTGTCCGTTCACATCACTGTTCTGCTTTGTTTTGGATTCCAATTCTTTTTAGTTTTGCTTTGGTCTTGTCTCCGCCCTTGGTCTGCCCGTTCCCACCTGTGTCTCATTTGTAACCCTGCCTATTTGTCATTCGGTCCCGAGTGTGTGTAACATATTTAGTTCCTGTTTTCAGTCAGTCCTTGTGAGTTTTTGTGTTTGTTTGTTACCTTATGTTCCTGTTAGCATGTGTGCTCTGCATATGTTTCCTCTGTTCGTGTTGTTCAATAAATCCTCTAAACCCTGTACATCCACCTCTCTTCATCTGCTCAGCGTGCATTGGTGACAGTGTGTGGACGGTGGTTAATTCTCAAACCTTTCCTTAAACACCTTAACAGCAACATCAAAACAACAAAAACAAAAACAACAACAAAAAACACCCAAAACAAAACAGAAAACTGTTTCATTAAAAGATTTTAATTCAACATTCATAGTAAGTTATTCATCACTCTCTAGTTCATATTCAACCAGAAATGACCTTCTATTAGTTCCACCATCTTTATCTTTACAAGTGTTAATATAATGCACTTTATATCAGCTCATTTATCATTCGTGTCGTACACTGGCAGTGGACTTGAGTTCTAATTTGACCTGGGCTCAGTTTCTCAAAAGCAGCTTAGTGTTAAGATCATCTTAACTGACAGAGAGAGTGTTCAGTGTAATGCTCGCTCGACCATTTGAGAATCATCTTGGTGCTAAGATGTTTATGGGAAACCCAGCCCTGATCTTTTGATGCATAATGAGGACTGGATGAGCAGAAGTTGAGCAGACCCTTTAAACCTTTCCTGTGGGAGATTTCACATCCTTTTTGAGAAGGACATATGTAAGACTTTGATTTTTTTTGTGGACAAAACAAACAAAACAAAACAAAAAAACAATGGGTATATGATACAAAATACAGTAGTAATGGGTGTAACATATTTGTGTTTAATATATTAGTAAGGGACGGTTATGACGGAATACTGCGTCAATATGGAGAGCTTTTCATCAGAGCTGTCACTGTGGTCCATGTGGCGGATTTTGGCGCAAAAATACTGTGTAAGGCAGAGCAGATAGCAGAACTGACCGCTGCTGGACCACAGAGCAAGTTCACATTCAGCCACACACGTACTTCCATGCAAAGAAATATAGTGAACTCTGATGTATGAAGTATGACCAGTGATCCAGAGCCATCCTTCTAGGAACTCCACTGATCTCTGACGTTCCCTCTCTTTGTCTGATGGGAAAAATGTAAACAATAAAAAACAAACAAACAAAAAACCCCTCAAACCCCCCCAAAACAAAAAAACTAAAAGGAACTGAAGCACAAAATCAGACCAGTTCAGAGCTCTGGAGAGAAAAAGTTCCAATCCCATTAGCCCATAGTTCCATTAGCTCTGCAGATGAGCTCTATGGAGTCCATTACAAGGCATACAGGGTAAGAGGCACTGGTAACAAAAAAGTTCCTGTTTCACCAGCAGAGCACAATATTATGGAGATCCTCTTCCCATTTGAGGATCCTCATCATATGCTCTTCCGATTGGCAGTATGGGCATATTCCAACTCGTAAAGTGTCTTGGAAAGTCGCCTCTCTCACACTGACATGCAATACACAAACCAAATTAATCCTTGGGTTAGGTTGTACATTTATATAGATTTACACACGCACACACACACACATATATATATATATATATATATATATATATATATATATATATATATATATATATATATATATATATAATATAAAGTCATATATTTTCAGGAATGTTAATCGGCTGCGTGTGTGATTTTTGTTCACTGATACAAAATAACTTTTCATATCACACATATATGCAACATCATAAAAACAGTCTCTTACTCTTTAGAAAAAAATCCCTTAATAAAAATAAGTTCTATTTGCTTTTATTTATTTTACAATATATTTTCTTTTTCCCTCTGGTTCCTCCTGGCTGGGGGGTGGGTGTGGGAATTGGGGGGAGGGGGACTCATGACAGAGGTCATTATGAGGGACATTTTGAGCCAAGGTCGCATTTTGAGCCAAGGCTGCACTCCAAGGTCGTTTCCAGCTCTTCAGAGAAGGAGGATCCATCGGAGCATCTGAAGCTGACTTTCCGTCTGCGGCTCTTGGTCGGGGTGCAGCCACGTGGGCACTCCACCCTGGGTACCTTACTGGTGGACGTGCATGTCTTGTGGCCCATGTGACGCTTCAGCAGCTCCCGGACCATCTCCCCCTGACAGGTCAGCTCTGGGAGGATGAGAAGAGGCAAAGGAAAACCATAAACATCTCAGATGGAAGTAGAAAGCTCAAACACAAGGAAAGGAGGTCCATCACTTCCATGCATAGAGGAAGAAGACAAGGACATAATGTAGCTGATGCACCTTAAAGAGGGTGTTATGTTCAGCACAGTTTAGCAGTTCACCCACTCAAACACATCCAGTAAACATGGTCAAGCTAATGATCTGAATCAGATGTGTTGAGCAGGGGAATCAACAAAATGCTTTACTGTTTCCAGGTAAAACTGGAGGGATGATCTACCTCAAGATGAACCATGGGACATCTTGTTTGAGATGGATCTAGTCTCACCTGTCTCACAGGTAGGGCCAGTGAAGCCAGGCTGGCAGTGGCATGCTGCCTGTCCACTCTGGTCCACTCTACACTCTCCATGCACACAGTGCTGCCCCCTACAGGCCAGTGGCTCCTCTCTCCTCTCACAGTACTGGCCTGAGTAACCCTGTGCACAATTGCAGCTGTACGATGAGCCCATAGCTACACACAGGCCGTGCACACACCTAAAGTGAGAAAAGTGGAAAAAACTTGTCACTTTTGTCTGTTTACGTATGTGTTTAATGTGCTTATTTGATGGGAGCATAAACAATAAAGAGAGTACCTGCTGCTTTGGCAGGGGTTGGTGATACTCTGCTGTTCACATAGTGGCCCACTGCTGCTTGCTGGACATTCGCAGGTTACTCCCACATCATCCCTCTGCCTGCACGCACCCTGAGCACACACACTGCAAGAGTGGCATCCAGGCAGGATGGCCTTTATACTGTCCAGCCCACTGCTCAGCTCCTGCAGCTCCCCATTGATTCGCACATTATGGATGCAGCCATTGAAGGACTGAGACTGGCGGTCAGCTCCGGAACGTGAGCCTGGCCAGCTGAGCTCAGAGGGAACGCCTGAAACCAACAAATCATAGAGACTCTTTGTATAAAAATACATGCTTTTTGTTTTATTAGAAAAGCTATCCTGCTGTGGTTAAACAAGAGAAGTAGTCTGGAATGATCTCATATCAACAGCTGGACAAAAATACAGACAAAACTGCACTTTAGTCCATGTTATAGATAACAGTATGTTGTACAGTGCCAGAAACCAACAAGCATATGAGTTATATGAGTTAATACGAGTTAATTTAATGTCCCTGTGTGGTTTGAAATCAGTATCAGATGGTTTAAGTTTGGTGTTTACTTGATGATTTGTCTGTATATAGTCTGTATATACTAATGGTCGGCAACATGCAGCTCTGGAGCTACATTTTATTCTCCTCATATTACCCTCTTGAGCCTTCAACAAAAAGAACCAATCAGCTTGGTTTTTGGAATTTGGAATAAAGCTTTTCTTCAATCACATTTATGTGCATTATTGAGGCAAATGCTACAAACAATTCAAGTTTTTTTTAATCCAATTTTATCATTGATTTTAAAAAGAGTAATTTGAGCTTCAGTTTCCAGTATTTTGGTCTCTCACCATTCAAAGAGATTAGAGCCTGGGCTTCATTATTGTCAGGTGCTATTATGCCAGTCTGCATGCCAATCTTCAAGGGCTCTGAAGGTGGTTTGATTTTGGATGAAATTGGATATATTGGCTCTTGCCGACTCTGCCACTACCATTGCTTAAAAATTATGTTAGTCTTGTAGCTCACAACAAAGTGAAACACCTTTACAATTGGTCAGTTTCAGGCATTAATATGGGATGTGTGTGAATGGGTGTGTGTATGCTTGCACCTGACCTCCAATATAGATCCTGGTATTGGTCTCCACTGTGGGCGGCCTGGGCAGCTTTCCTAGGCTCTTGGGGGCTCCTTTATCCACCACCAGACTGAGCGTCTGATTCTGGATTAATAACTCCACTGTGTGGAAGAATCCATCATTCACTGACTCCACGCTGACATACAAAACACAGAGAGAAAGAGAGAGAGAGAGAGAGAGAGACTTTGTTTTATATTTTTTCATAGCAGTTGTATCTTCAGTTGTAGCTTCACCAGACAATACAGACAATATTTATATTGATGTCAATTACATGCTGAGCATCATAAGGGGCATCTTGCAGCCAAATGCTGATACTGTGATATGTTTTTTCCCCTTAACTAGAGTGCTGTAGTCATGACCTGTTTATGCATGTTGGTGTATGCAATACATATGTTTATCATACATTTCTGCGTGAGAGTATAAATGCATTTCCTGAAGGAAACGCAGAAGCAAAGCTGAAGTGAATTCCACTTCTGGGCTGTTGCTTGGCTGTTGCTATGTAGTTTCTATAATATTGTAGGTGATTTCCATCATGTTGCTAGAGGGTTGCTATGTTGTTGATAGGTAGTCATGTTTTTTCTGATGGTTGATAATGTGAAAAGGTGGATGCTATGGTATCCCAGTATGTGCTAAGTGGTTACTACGGTATCCCAGGTTGTTGCTATGCTGTTGTTAAGTGCTAAATATTACATCCCAGGTGGTTGTTATGGTAATGCTACATGGTTGCTATGGTGTCCCAGATGGTTGTTATGGTATTCAATATGGCTACGGTGGATGCTACAGTGTGGTAAGGAGATTGCTATGGTAGTCAGGCAGTTACCATGATGTTGCTCAGTGGTTGCTATGGTGTTGGTAGGTGGTTACCAGGCAGTATTGTATGCCAGGTGGTTGCTATGGTGTCCTCAAGTGGTTACTGTGGTACCTGATGTTGATAGTTGGTTGTAACACTTATCATAATTAGATTTGAAGTGTGTCTAGATATTAGTTTCATATTTCAGAAAACTCATATACCTTACAACAATCTGAAAATGGTTGATATTGGATGTAGAAATTAATCATGATTCCAAATTCTGATATTTACTTTTTGGACTATATAAAACTTTATAGAGGTTGTTTAAAGGTTGTACACTATATAACTTTTTTGCCATGATAGAGAGGAACCATTCATCCCTGCAAAGAAGCCTCGAAGGACCCCTCTTTTTTTAAGACTGTCTGAATTACTACAACCACCCTGGATAGGATAAGAATAACTGAATTACATCACTCATTTCTTCTTGTCCAGCCTTGTGGCTGTTGCTACAAAACAACACATTTGTAAAAGTGGAGCATGGAAAAGTCTGCTGAGCCCTAATTCTGACAACACGCAAAACATAGCATATGAAATTCTCTGCCAGGTGTAGTTTTTACAAGCTCTGGTTTGGCCCAAATGGGAAGACCAGGGTGAGAAGAGCTTGTTTTGGCTGAGAACTCATTCTCTCACGTGGTGAGTTGTAATGACGCTTTCTCTCTCACATACACAGAGCCACACACCGAGTCCCGTGAAGGCTTAGGATTTGGTGGTGAGGGCTTGGTGCCTCGCTTGGTGTATAGATGAACTCAGTACAGTGATTTCTTTTGCCGACTCATGTTAAACTGTCACAGAGTGACGAGTGCCCACAAAATGTATGTATGAAGTATGATAGCAAGCTCCTGCCGGGTCAGCTGAATGGCTTTGGCTGGGCCTATGTACTGCACTTGCACCCTGGAGCTCCAAACGGGGTCGTTTATACGTGCTCCACTTTCCCACACTGCTAGATCCAGAACAAGCAGCTGGCCTGGCCCTGCTTACTGCTGCGTAATTGTGTTTTGTGATACTCTGAAGGTGATACTGTAGAGTACGAGGTCGTGACCCAGTGTGAACCCCACGTGAACTGACATCAGAGCCTGAGAAAGCAGGTCAAGTTTGGCTACAGAGACCCACATACTCTACTGGAGGAGTTATTCCTGGAGGGAACGCAACAAGAGCTACAGACAGCTAGAGACAGTGGTTTGGCAGAGAGAGAGTGCGAGAGGGAGAAAGAAAGAAAGTGAGGGAGTGTGTTAGAGACAGAGAACGAGATTGTGGGTAGTGGAGTGTTATGGCTTGCTCTTCTCCTCTACCCAAAACAAGCTCTTCCTTTCTTTGCTTTGTGTCCTCATGCCAATTTCTCTTCTCACTAAGAACATTGGAGAGCACATCCAAGAACAGCACGCTGGCATAATGTGTCAAAAGCCATCTCTCCCTTTGCTGTGAGAACCTGACACTCGCGCTAAATGTGATTCCTCAAATGTTGAAGTAACAGCTCAAACTAATGAGGTGAGAACTCTGGAATAAGGCCTGGGCTTCCCGTAGCTCACCAGTCCTGACCATAGATGGTCCTGTCCTATATCCTTCTTAACCAACAACTGGCCACAGACATCCCACAGAGGCAAAACACAAGACAGAGCAAAACCAATCAGATACATAAAGCAAACAGGCCAGCATTGAAACCAGCCTTCTTTTGCCTTGTGGCTGCTGCGGCACTCATATTTGCGCTGGCTCTGCCCTGGCTTTTCCACTGCAAAAGTGCTGAGGCTATAGGTGCAGACATAGATCAGTGTCCTCGGACGCAGGGCCCAGCTCTAGGCCAAGCCTTACTGAGGTCTTGGCTCAACATAGGCTCAATGCAGACACGTGTGGTTTGCATTACACCCTCATCATTCAATTCCAGCTTTTCAAAACATGTTCCTTGGAACCAGCGCAACGGTCTGCTTGCGAGACCCCCCAAAAAGTCTCCCACCCATCCATTCCATACACAAATACCACCATGGATGCCTGGCTTTATTACAGTTTAATGACATTTGTTCCGACATCTTTGCATTTGACAGCCGTCTTTCATTAAAGGAAAGCAGCCCGAGGTTCCGTACGCTAGCTGTGCGGAAAGGAAAAGAGCACTTTACGGAGGGGAAGGAGATTTTGTGTATTATGGAATGTATATTGTATATTATGGAAACCACTTAATCCGACCCTAATCCTCTCAGTGCATCAAGGCTGTTGTACACTGTGAGAATTGCTGACAACAGGCTTTAAGCCCTTTGCCTCCTTTATCCACCACTTGGGGGCAGCAGAGACCAAGCCGGGCTGCTCACAGAATGTCAGCGTTGACCGATATTGGCCTTTTGTCTGCATTCAGACAGGCAGAAATTTTCCAGAGGTCATAATATTTTTGGAGGGGGGTAGGTGGGGTAGGAAGGGTGGTGTGTCTTTGATGTGTTCCTAGCCTGAGTATTAGCTTCGAGTGTCCCATTACGGGGCTCCATAAAAACAAACACAAAGCCATCGAAGATTTCAGCGGCCTCGTGTATCTCTCACATTCGCTCAGTCTCTCCGGAGCAGGGAGGGAAGTCAATTTCCTGTCAGCTGAAAATAAAATACCCTGTTTTTCCCCTCTCTGCGAAACCGCGTTATAAACGACACACACACAAAGTTAGGCACAATTACTGGAGCCTTCATCTCGGAAAGTTATCTAAAATCAGTGAACCTGTAGACATATTTATGTTTTCCGAATTCAATTACCCGGCACTATCATTTGCTTACAGAAGGGTCTCACCAGACCGGCTGAAGTTGATGTTACACAGTCAGTCGATGCAGTTATGGATTGCAGCTGTAAGCTCAATTACGCGTCTTTGGAAGTGGAGTGCTACACTACAAGCTTGTTTAGTGAACAGCGACGGACTGAGGGGAAGCAATTCAGTGCCACAGGGAGACTAATTTCAATAAGACATCCTTTCTCCAAAGAAGAAAATGGCTAAATCTGGTGTCTTCAAGATATGATGTGCTCTCAACAGTCTCATTCAATCTGAGTGGGCATGTACTTCTCAAACATGGCTGTGCTTCCATTGACCTTTTGGTAACACTGCATTTCTGCATCCACAGAGGATGGAAAGCTGCCTGTCAGGGATGAGCATCAGTATAGCTTTGAGATGCTGAAAACGCTGTGGACTGCAAATTTAATCCTAATCAATTATAATGCATTTTTCTCAACAATTCAAAACTGTACCAAAATAATCAAGGTGGATTCTCACACATCCCAATCAAACCTCTTTTCCACTGCAGGGTCAAATGATTACTAAGGCCGTGCTCTATGCTTCTGTGGCGATCCGGTCCTGGTTAGGACAGACCATTTTGGTTTCTTTTTACATTTGCTGTGTTGCTAAATCGGAACCAGCAAGTACAAGGCATCCCTTAATAGCTGTCATCAGGTGCCTTGTGTAATCTTTTCTGTCATCCAATTTGGAAGTGACAACTTAGCTATGTAGTGATAATTACCCTGGTGTGAGAGCACCATCTACCCACCCAGAGAGAGCATGGCCAATTTTCCTCTCTCGGACTCCGGCTGCCAATGGCAAGCAGCAAGACTGTGAATTAGCAAGACTTTGAATCTGCGATTGTCGGATCATAGTTTAGCACAATAGACCAGGTCATTTCTTAGATGTAGTATAAAGCCAAAGAATGCTGGAATCCTCTTAAACAAGTCTGTTTGAAACCAACTCAATCAGGTTTGACATGAGTGTGTGATGATCAGCATGCAGTTAGCACTACCCTAAAGGAGAACTCTAGCCATCTTAGCTACATTACTATCATAGTGCTCCACAGACCAAAATACACTTTAATTTGCTGCACTGGAAATATAAAGACCTTGGATCTGGCAGTGCAAAGGTGGAGCCAATCAGTGGATCCCTTGACATTAAGCTCTCGCACTTAATGACTCTATGGCCACAAAAATTATGTTCATTTTATGTATTAAGAGTCATTAAGTCCTCTTAAGACCTAAACTTTCTAAGTGAGTAGATCACCAGGATGAAGGATAGGCATCCCTGTTCTATAACCAGCAGTAGGCCATTACTTCCAGGCCCAAATCTTCCAGTCCCTAGCCCAACACACAGCTCCAAGACCTCAATCCTGGCCTCAATCCCAGTCCAGGAATTGAAGCTCCAGCTCCAGCTTCACTGAATCCTGCAGCCCATCCCTGTTCACGTCTTCTGCTCAGCTTCTCTTGGCTGCGCCTTGGAAAGGCTGCTGTTTTTCCTCAGAAACTCAGGCCTGAATCCTCAGAACCAAGCGTTAAATCCCAGATGAATGAAAGAAAACAGTCAATAAAAACACGCCCTGACCCCCCATGACCCCGGCCTCTGGCCCAGTTGACATAACAAACGTTGGCCACTTTTTTGGTTGGGTTAGGCGTGGTGCAGGATGTCGAGCCCTTGCTGCGTGGGTGGAAAGGGGTAGCAAGGGCTGCAATTGTAGTATTCTAGCATCCTTCAATTTCCTGTGATGTTTCCACAAAACCACTGCTCTCCGCTTAAGGACTGCCCACACGGCTGCTTAAACTAATAGAGAGATTAGCGTGGCATTTGGGAAAGGGCAGAGCATTAGCAGGCAGCGTGGTCCCGGGCATTCATCTAATGCTAATGATCCTTTTCTGCTAGTTAAGAGCCTGGCCTGTCCCTTCTCTCCTCCTCTTCAGTGCACATATCGCCTCCCTCCATCCCCCTATCTGGCAAGATCACTCTGTGAAGATAAGTGTCCTTCACCCTCCGCCAACTCTCCATCATTCTCTCTGGGGTCTGATCTGCCTTTCCTCACTTGCATTCTCTGTGCAGACCTCCCTCGCTCCTCTGCTTTATTCCCCTCCATACTTTTCTCATCATTCCTTCCATTCGCCCCTGAATCTCACAAAAACATGCTTCCACCAGTTTTCGTTCTTCTCTTCTGGCCCCAGTATCAGCAGGTTGGGTAAGCTTTGCACATCTCCTGCTGCTTTAGTGCAATTACACCAGCCAACATCAAGGTTACATTATCTTGTTCTCACCCTAAATATTGTTGATAAGCCAGGAAAGATTTGGCTTCCCTGTTCACTGTAGTACTAATGAAGGTAACAAAGCAGTTTAGGAAAAGGGTTTGTGATCTCATCACCAAAAAAAAAAACCCCAAAAAAACATACACATTACAGTTCTAAGTAAGCCTTGTCAACATATAAGCAAGTCTATTTGATATCAGGGAACACCTCATCATGGTTTGGCAAGTGGGGAATGATTTAGGCTTGTATTGTTAACTTGTTGACCATAACCTTCCACTCCCTTTGAGCTACACTAGACTTGCAGTTTTGAAGCAAACTTTGGACATGACACATTTTGGCTGAGTTTCTACATGTGCGGAGAGAATTGGGCAAATTATAATTTTTGGCCGTTCCCTTGCTGTTACTCTTGCAGACAGCCAGAAACGGGAGCAGGCCCTGCTCTCTCCTCTGATCCTCGCTCCACCGGCACTTTATGACCTCGTCCCGCATTTGAAGCTGATCGCCCACGGAGAGCTGCTGAACCGGAGCTTTGGAATGCTACCGCCACAGACATGCTCTCCATCTGAGAGCCCGCAGCGTTCAACCGTGGCCGAGCGTTCCTGGGTGGGACGGGGTTACAAATTGAGCAGCAGGCCCTGGATGGGCCTTGTCAGCTCTGGTTGCACGCCGTTGGCACTAACCACGACACAGAGACCTCAGGAACGTTCTGGCCTGGCTGGGGCGAGCGCTGTGGCTCATATCAGCTTAATGAAGGCGGACAGGGGCAATTCTGCCTCTCAGCTGGAGAGAACTGCCCCCCTCGTCCCCTTTCGTTCACCCCAGCACTATCTCCCCACAGGCCCAGAGACAATGGCCTTTAGGCATGCCAAAGCCACAGAAAGTGCTACGTCACCGGTGGAAAAAAGGGACTAATGAGAGGGTGAGCATGCAAAATAAGGCAGCCATGACGCATCCCGACCAGAGCTGCACAAATCAGCATCCAGGACACGGATGTCCTCAGAAACAGAGTTCATCAGGTTTCACTACGAAGCCTGGGAGAAACTCTTCAGGAGCAGACTGCCTGTATGTGAACCAGTCAAGTTTAGACAGACCAGATTGAATATGTGCTTCTTTATTTATGATTTTTTTTTAATGCAAAACAAATATTAATATTATTCATTATTTTTTTCTTTTAGTCAATAACCTGTTTCACATGTATTAAGAGTTTTCTCCAATATGCACAATGTTTGTGTGGTTTAATGAAGTTTAACACTCCTCGTAACTTCAGTGAAAACGGGCGGGCTACTCTGTTGTAGATCAAAGAAGAGTATATGTAAAGTGTTGAACCGAATGACTTTGTACCATATTCAGCACATCCCGCAAGCTGGTAAGACATCAATGATGTACGAGGACACATTTGAACGTACAGTAACTACATAATTGCATACCCTTGTGCCAATAGTAACCTTGGAAGAATCTAATCTTTTGTACACATTAGGCCATTATACCGCACAGAGGGAAGAAAGCGGGATGAAATGATATTTTTACATGCTGTGACACGCCCGACAGAGCGATCGATTGGGTCCTAGCCACTGGCAGAAGTTAAGAGAGGGAGAGAGAGATAGGGTCTGGATCAATAATAAGCTATCTGTTGGGCAGGGCCTGAGAGCCTGGCTCAAACCAGCTCTCTCTCTCTGCTGCCCGCTATTATACAGGAAACAGTCACAACTGCCTGTCCAGAAAGGTGCTGTGTAAAAATGAAGGAGGTTAAGGCATTCTTCCTGTCAGAATGCCCCATGATCGATCACCTTTAAATTCACCTTTAGCATCTTTCCAATGGATGTCTGAACTTCAAAAAGGAAAATTACTGCAGTAAAGTCAAGCTACTTGAGCGCTGGAGCCATACATATTAATACTGCACTTCTACTAGTACATCCCCCTGAGTGTGCCATTTGGACCAATGTCAGTTTATTCAAGTCTTTAGAGGAACAATGAAGCTCACTCATTTTTCAAAATGACCATCCTTTCTCAGCTTTGACAATCATGCTTTGGAAGGGTAGTAGAGCATTAAATAGAAATAGGATGGGTTATAAATTACATAGAAAGTGTGATAAGCACCAGGACATCTCTATTATTGACTGAGACATCTTGTGATTACAGTCATTGTGCAATACATTTAATTCATATTATATAATTATTTCAATATAAAGACATCATTACACTGCTGAACGACATATGAAATGAATTACATTTCCTTCAGTCACATTCTGTACTACCAGGTCCAATTTTGTGGACTGTATGCACAAAAGAAGCAATAATATTTGTTGTACAATGAGTTACAAGTGATTTATAATTAAAGGGTAAATAAATAGCTGAATATAACATTTAAATACTGCTAAAGTTACCATCCACTCCCCAGCCCATACAGTTTGTATACATAAAAATAAGGTATAAAAACATGATGTTACAAAAACCAACAATACATTTTCAGTCCACAGCTGTTCACACTGAAGTTATAAGGAGTGTTTCTGCTTGGAATAGCACATCTCATAGTGCTTTGTAGATGTATAATTACAGACTGTTTATCTGCATACTTTGTTAGCCTCATTTCACCCTGTTCCTCAATGGTCAGGATCCCACAGGATCGCCAGACAGCAGGTGTTATGTGGATGGTGGTATTTTTTAGGTGTGTTTTAGTGTGTGTTGTGCTGGTATGAGTGGATCAGACACAGCAAGGCCGCTGGCATTTTTAAACCCCTCAGTGTCACTACTGGACTGAGAATTTCCAGCATCCTATGAGCAGCAGGCTGTAAACACTGATGAAGAACAAGAGGATGACCAACACAAACTGTAGAGACACAGGTGAACTTCTATTTCTGACTTTACATCTACAAGGTGGAGCAACTACTGTAGGTATGAATGTATAATAGAGTGGACAGTAAGTGGACACCAGTGGACCACCCAAATAATACCTGCTGTGTTGTGGTCCTATGGGCTTCTGACCACTCAAGAAGAAGGTGAAAGGAGGTTAAAAGGTATGCAGAGAAACAGATGGACTGTACTATGTAGATGGACTGTACTAGTAGAGCTGATAAAAATGGACAATGTGGGTAGAAACAAGACGGTGGCTGGCCATAAAACCACATAAACATCATAAGTGGAGCTTAGGGAAAAATCAAGTACAGGATGAAATGTACTGCAGCATATCAGGCCTGTGCAGAAAATGTTTACACAAAGGCATTTCAAAGCATGGGGGACCTGGCAGGGTTAATGAATGAAACTGTAGTGCAGATTGTTGTTCTACTTGTGCAGATACATTCAAACAGTTCTTGATTCCGTACTAATGAGCATTAGGATGTCAGTGGAGCTGAACTTGGTCTGTAAATCATTGGAAACAATTCCAAGCACTTAAAAAGGGCCCACAGGTAGCAGTAAAAGCCTAGCTGACATTAAGAGCTTATTTGTGAGGCTCCATTGAGGAGAGCAGTCGCAGTGGATGAGGCACAGACCCTTAGAGTGCTGTGTATACATGAGAGCTGTGTGTGTGTGTGTGTGTGTTTGAAAGAGAGAAAGAGAGAGACTTGACAAGGGTTAGAAGGAGGTCATGTAAACCGTGGCTTTAGAGATTAGGCTTTTTTGGGACTGAGGGCAAAGGTAGCAGCCGCATGTGTTTGGCCTGGAGCTGTTCTCTAAAAAAGTCTGAATGTGTGTGGTAGGGTCTGCTTTCTATGAGCCCACTTAAGGGCAGATTAATGAGTGTGTTTGTGTTTGATGTAATGTAATACTCTGCAATGGAATGTATGTGTTTAGCTTCACTGAAAATCTGTAATAACAGCTGACTATATAAATGGTTACTATGTATATATATGTGTGTGTGTGTGTGTGTGTGTGTGTGTGTGTGTGTGTGTGTGTGTGTGTGTGTATACTAGTGCAAAATTAGAAAATTATAATGCTGTGAATTTTCTGAATTGAATTCAAAATGTTAACTGTTATATATTTTATATTCAGTACATTTAATGAAGAATTATCAGATAAATATGAATAACTGTTCTTGGTAAATGTATTCTTGAGAGCTGGGAAATGGAAGATGATGTCAGGCAAGAACAAGAAGATGGAAGAACCCACAAGAACACATTTTAAGAAGCAGCCAGTGTCTCAGAACTGACAGTATGACAGTACAGAATATTCAGTTTCCTCAATTGGTAACATTTAGAAAAGGCTGTGAGATCTGGACGACCAAGAAAACGTTTCAAAAGAAATGTCATTGAAACACCAGCCATCCCAGCTTTGAATCAATGATATGGTCATGATTGAATCACTGTTAAATTATGTTTGATTGTGAAAATCAATGATAGTGAATCAATGTTGATACGACAATGTTGTTTCATGTGCAGTATGTGAATCTACTATGTTCTTACCTGTACACGGTGGTAGGAGGGTACTTGGCAATGTCATACATTAGCCGGATGTGGCCTTGATAGAGCTCTATAGCCAAAGGGTCATGATCCTCCTTATACAGAAGCATTCCATTGTCCTTATCAGTAGCTACCTATATAGGGAGAGGGAGGGAAGGGGGGGGAGATACAGAGTGCACAGTAAGCTTCCAATTGAAATGACGCTGAAGTGGAGACAGTCCTCAGGGCTTAGTTCTTTAAACCAGGCGCTCAGTCAATCATATCAAACAGGACACCTGCAAACAACCTGGGGCTGCTACTACTGCTCAAATCACACATGGGTAGAGGGAGAGAAAGTGAGAGAGTGAGAGAGTGAAAGAGAGAGAGAGAGCGAGAGAGAGAGAGAGAGAGAGAGAAAGAGAGAGAGAAGAAAGTCAAACGGGGTTTATGAAGTGTGGAAGCCCCACTCTACATCAAATGAGCCCCAGCAGAGCCCTTTCACTCTCGCCCAGTAGCCTGGAGCCATATGAGCAGTAGCGTGACCACATGCCAGACAAGCACAAGCACTGAATTTCAACTAAGAGACATTTCACAAGCAAGGAAAAAAACATACTTCATGACCGAAGCCTTGAAAAGCATGATTTGATCACTTTGCTACATGACTGCAGAGCTCGAGCCATGAACTCCCCATTTCCCACATGTCTACAAACAACAGCCTGGTCTTTTATGGAATCTGGTTTTCTGGCTGGATCTCACTTGGAGATTGTTAATCTGTAGAAATCACAGATGAATCATTTTTAATGCACTTTTTGGGTTAATTATCACTCGGGGAATTTTGTGTAGAAAATGTGTTTTAAGTAGAAAATGAGCTGTTTTATTATTTTTGAAACAAAGGTTTCTTGTGGCATCTTGACTCCCTAACCATTTTACCATCTGCAGATGCTCTCCTATAAAACTGAAAGTCACTGGCTGTCACCTCTGCTGGGAGATAAAGAATACGCAGACTATTTTTAACTCCTCCTCCTTTAATTAACATTAGGCTGCCCTGTCGGAAAGCGGCTCATTTGTAGCGGAGATGCGATCCAGCCGTGACGTGGGCACTCCTGATTGCGGCCGATAACAGACCTGGCTCGACTTCCATTACCATAATACATGTCCTCCGGGGAGGCATTATTCATGCCAGTGGACAAAGGGTGACATTCTAATAATGTCAGCAGGGCAGGATTGAGGGCTTCAGCTGACGAAAGGCCCGGGAACAGATGTTGGGAAAGGAGATCGCTTTCTGTGGCCACTTTAGGTGAGATTTGTAATGTTTATAGAGAGGGCTGGCCTTGTCTTGCTCACCAACACCCATCAGAAAGCAGAGGTGATATAGAGGGCTGCCCACTGTTACGACCCCCAGTCGTAATATTCATTTTTACTATAAAAGGCTCCTCTCCTTTGACAACCTGGAAAACCATCCTGTTCAGAACAACTTGGCATTTCCACCTTTGTTCTGTTATCTTGAATGTTTGCTACATTTCAGAAAACACATAATCTTTGCAGAACAGTATAGGGTCAGTGCCCTTTTTGTTTTGTTTACTCCTTTTCTGCTGTATGGTAAAAGGGATTTAGTAGTTTCAGGCTGAAGTTGTTGTGTTTTTGTTGTAGTTGTTTGCTAATCTGGCATATTCTCACCCTGAAGCCAAATTTCCTCCACTGCTTAACAATAAACTCATACTGGTTCATACCTCAATAGAGTGTCTGATGTTTGGTATGGGTCATAACGGAACTGATGGATGGATGGATGGATGGATGGATGGATGGATGGATGGATGGGCAGACATGAACTGGGGGCCTCTTGTATGTTTATAGGGGGGTAGGAAAGAGGAGGATGTTTGGAGCAAGAAGATTGTTCTTGCTGTGGGATGTTTGTCTGCAGAAAAGTTCAGTAGAGTGTGGGCTCTCCATGCTTGAGTATCAGGTATATGGCACTGTCTCCTATTCCCAGCTCTGCACTTTATAGTTAAAGAATGAAGAGAAACAGGAGCACCTAAAGAATAGGATAGACTAGGCAAAGGACTTTAACAGTAAGTTGTATAAATCCTAAATTTGAATTTTTTTTGGGGGTGGTGTGAATACACAAATCTGTTTTCAAATTAGATTTACCCCAATTTCATATGTGGTTTAATATCAGATACATATTGTGATAACAACTTAGTAGTGATCCAAAAAAAGCATTACGGAATATGAAATAATAAGGTGGTGCTGTGATCCAAGACATTTTCTGATTTAGCTCAAAGGTGTGGGAATGTGGATTTATTAGGGTCTGTTCACACCAATGGCTGATACGTATCACTCTCAAACACAAATGTCACCTGGATGTAACCAGGCATAGAACCTTTTTCTAATTGAAAGGGTAAGTGTGTGATAAGTGCTGTAAGGTGTGTGGTGATGGTGCCATACCTGCAGGGATATATGAGTGGAAGATAAGATCTTTGTCCTGGGGAGCTGTACGTAAGCCTCCTTTCCCAGAAAGTGCACAGTGAGCATTTTCTGGCACTTGTTGCCGAAGAATCCGGGCAGACAACGGCATATGGGTTCACTCTCCACCAGCACACACTCTGCTCCGTTTTGACAGTCAGATTGGTCACACGGACTCGTCTTCTGCAGCAGGATCATAGGAGGAGGGTTCTCGCAGAACAGGCCACTGAGAGACACACACACAGAAATGACGTCAGAAATATCTAAAGGAAAAAACTAAACTTGAAAATATAGATTTCATTTTTAATCAGTATCGTGCGTTTAAATTTGAAACATTTGGACAAACATATTCCAGATATTTCATACATGTATTATGATTGACAATGAGCTGCTGTGCACTGGTGGTGCTGATTTGACAAATACACACAAGCCAGCATGTCACGTATTTGAGAAAACAGCAGGCTGCTTTTCTCTGCTCTGAAACTTCTAAAAAGGAATTTATTGAGAGAAACTCAAAGTGGTAAGAATTTCACATTCTACTGTTTTAGTTCTACTCAGGTTATTGTCAGGCTTAAGCTTAGAGCAAGGGTTAGGTCAAGTTTAGGTTACAGTTTGGGTTAGGCTTAGAGTATGGTTCAGTTAAGTTTAGGTTATGGTTCAGTTAAGGTTTGGGTACATTTTTTTATGAGTTGTCCAGACAAAAAAAATGCATATCAAGGTTTGAAATCGAACAGACATATGACAACATGAACAGACAATTAATTTAATGATGTCTTTAAAGTCCAAAACTGCTGGACAGCTCATCTTGCAGCAGAATTCAAAAGCATACATGACAATCTTGTGTCTTTAAAACATATGCATTGTGCAAATTCTGACATGGGTTTTCACACACAAGGTCAATTTCCTCGTGAGACCAGGCTGTAATGATAACTGTTACTTGAAATAAGCTTTATAAACCTTAATGTAGGTGTTATTAAGGGTTATATAGGTGTCATGTAAGCAGCCCAGCATATGAATGCAGCCCTTTTGGCTCTTAAGGGCAGAGTCCAACCTGTTGATACAGAATGTAACTTGAATGCAAAATTAATGATATAAAGTATGGATGTAATCATGCAGTTATTTTTAAATAGTACAATAAAATGACTGCAATAACTCTGCACTTCAAAGGGTTAAACAGAGCCCTTGATCAGATTGCTAAGTGGGAGTGTTTTTCAATGGCTGAGTGCTTCGAACATCAAAGCAGCATTTTCACCAGGCCTCTGATTGTGATCTCTCCCTCTTCGCTGTAATTTCTTTCGTAGATTAACATGACTTTTTTTGGTTGTTACTAAGATGAAAATGGTGTTACACACTGACAGAGTGCCAGGGTGGGTGGGAAGCCAAATTAATGCAAAGCTCAAGCCACTAACACTTAATTAGCAGCCGCGGCTGGGTGAGGAGCTGAGCGCTGCAGAGAGAGCTATTGTTCATCTGGCTGCTGCAGCAATCGCTCCACACACACACACACACACACACACACACACACACACACACACACACACACACACACACACACAGAGATCAAGCTCATTGAAGCTGATGGGTTGTTATCCTGCTGCCGGCTGGTACGGACTGCAGCAAACATACATATGCACGCGTACACGCACGCACACACACACACACACACACACACACACACACCACACACACACACACACACACACACACACACACACACACACACACACACACACACACATTCACTCAGCTCCACAGGGCAGACCCACACTTATAGCATTATAATTAGCCACATGGAGATTCATCTGCTATTTGCCTCAGCACAGACAGCCCTGTGCCGTATAATAAAGCACCATCTGTAGCTCAGAAACCTGGTCTCTGTGTGTGTGTGTGTGTGTGTCTCAGAGTGAGCTGACTCTATCAATGGAGGAATGCTCATCTTCAACAGGCAGTTCCTAAAGCAGGTTCATTGGCACAGAAAAAACTTCACTGTGTTCAGACTGCCAGCCCAAATCTGATTTTTGCCCTATCTAAATTGTATCCAGATTGATTTTTGGTAGTCTGGACAGCACAAAACCACACAAAAGTTTTGACAGTCAGATCCAAACCACATTCAGAGATGTTTTGAAATCTGATTACAATTGAATTTGTACAGATGCAGCTCACACTGGACGCTCTGGACACTCAAATAAGATTTTAAAGTGTTTTTTGCATTACTTGAAATGCGACAAACAAACACCATGTCAAATCCAGAGTGACAGAAGTGCAGCGAGCCAAGAAGAACAGCAACCCGTGCAGATAGTTTGCATGCAAATCTAATTTGATCATATGTAAATATCAGTGCAGACATGAACAGATATGATTTGAGAAACAAAGCCGATTTGCCTGATGTCTGAACATAGTCCATATGCCTGAGGTTTAAATAAGGACAGATCCATGCAAAGCTGGATTAGTTTTTTTAAATTGGGATTCCAACATTCCATTTTTTTTTCCACACAAAGACAAAAATGGTTGCATGAGCATGCTAGCTCTCAATGGGGGAATAGCTGAGACATCAGAACCCCATAATGAAGGAAGAAAACACAGTTTAATCCCAAACTCCCTATGTAGTGTACTATGCCAGTCTTGTTATTAATGATTTCTATATAAAAACAGAGTATTATATATCTGTAATAGAACAGTATTCACATTTTTTCATGAGCTGAAATCTGAAATTTAGTGCTGTCTGTATGTAAGCATTGATGAATACTTTATGGAGTTCAGGTAAGAGTATGCAGCTGTTTGTAAGAGATTGTAACATCAGCCTTTTCATAAATCTCTGTTTTCCCCCATCCACACAGAAATATTTAAAATAGAATTTTGAAAAGTCTCCACCTTGAAGTTCATTTTCATAAAACTCATATTTTAGTGACCAAATTCTGAATTTGAATGTGGACCAGAGTCCAAATTGCAACTGAAACCTCAAAAATACCCCATGTCTGGACAGGGGTAAGACAGGCTCCTCCAGAATCTTCTCTACCCATGTTCTAATCATCTGCAGTTGATGTAATACTAAATGCAGGCATGTTCTAATTTCTATAAATTACATCTTCACTGATGAAATGAAGATCAAAAGTCCATATGTTTTAAATGTCAATGTAATGTTATGTACTATAATCCCTTCAATGAGTCTGAGAATCTTGGATTGATACACAATATAAAGGGCAGCTGGCATTTTCAAAAGGTGTAAAAGAAAAGCAACTGGAAACTGAAATCAACCTCAGTGTGTGTGTGTGTGTGTGTGTGTCTTACCTGAACCCATCCTTACACACACAGGTGTAACCATTAATGGCATCCACACACTCAGCTCCATGCTGGCACTTGTTTTCCAGGCAGTCATTATAGTCCTGCTCACAGTGCTGCCCGACATAACCTGGCAAACACTCACACCTACAACACACACATACAGAAACACACAGAGTGATCAAACATCACTTTAAATTGCTTGTGTTTTAAACCCATGCCCCCAAAGGAAGCCGCAGTTGGTGTTTGTTCTCTTTGATGGAAATGCAACATCACACAGTGAGTGGTTACACCATAAAATACTAAATAAAAACTCAAATTCAAAGCAAGCATATAGGTAGGAACTATACATACAATAATCTGAAGTCAGCGGGTGCTGCAGCCCCTGACAGAATCACTAACAGTGGTTTCCATGAAAGATGGTAAATGAGAAACTCTCAGAAGACTATTGTGGGGCACATCTCAAATAGCAATATTGAGTTTCAAATGTGATTTTTTGATATTTATTTGTTTACACTCTTAACATGCTTTTCTTATGAAGGTGACAGTGTTTACATGGTGCTTGCATGGAAATACTCGTGCATGCCTTTCTTCTGAACTCTAACTTCTCGCAGGAGGCCCCTGGGCAGTTAACACACTCACCTGTAGCCCTTGCTGAGGGGCACACACTTGGAGTCGTGCTGGCACGGGTCAAACCCAGGCAGGCAGGGATCGACTACCTCATCACACAGGTCTCCTAACACCCACAAAAACACACAGAGAGACCGTCAAACTTTTCAGAAATGGGCTTTAAACTAGTGCTCCACACACTGCTATTATAAATGATTGTACTCTTAAATATTGCTAAACAACCTACATACATACATATGGACAGAAGTAATGGGACACCTGCTCATTCTCTGTTTCTCTCAAAATCAAGAGTATTAAAACAGGTTTATCTTACTTTTGTTGGAGTAACTGCCTTTACTGTTCAGGGAATGCTTTGTATTAGATTTTGGCACATTTCTGTGAGGATCTGAATGCATTCATTGACAAGAGTTTTAGTGAGGTCAGGATGTTGGATGATTACCACCCTACCTCATCCCCAACTCCCCAGGTTATTGCAAAAGTACAGCACCATCATTCCAGAGAACGCAGATCCACTGATTCACAACTCACTGCAGTAACGGGGGCTTTATACCCATCAAACCCATGCAAGGCATTAGGCAAGGTGCCAGTAGGTTCATGTTTATCTGCTCCAGAGAGTCCAAATCTAAGATGTATGTGCATTTGCACATCTGTGCCAGCAACTGGTACAATTACAGCAGTTGATTGCATTCATGAGACGATGCCCATGAACATTTGGACAAATAGTGACTGTACGGACATACAGGCAATCCTGTAAACACCCCAATTTGATACTGGTCAGGATGCTCACAGCATAATGGTAAATGTGCTTAAACTGCCCCGCCCCCCCCTTTACATTTTGCAGCTACATTGAGTTATAATGATAATGTGATATATTGAACAGCCTTTACACTCAGGCTTAGCATGTGCTAAAAAGCTGAAATGTGGCATTGTGCAAAACCAGGCTAGCAGCTTGGATGGAGTACAGCCAGAATTTGATGAGCCTCTTGAGATCCTCCGACGTTTTCACTCCTTGCATTGTTTGCTGGTGTTTACACTTGGGGGGCCTTGTCCTTGTCCAGTGTCAAGCGAAAACATGTGTCTGTCTCTGTGTTGGCAAAGACAGAACTGGCCCACACAGCTCTGCAGGATCCATCTGAGAGCACTAAATCATTGCCATTTAGGGGCTTCAATACAGTCTATGTTCCTGTCCACCTGCTGCTGGACATTTTGGGCCCCCCACCACATACACACACATATGCACATCCACACATACACTAAAGCCCTCTGTTCTAGCACTTCCTATCTGAAGGCACTAAAACCAACCATACTGCATAGCACTTCACAGTACAACCATGCCACTCAGACACACAGAAACAGATGCGGTCTCTCCAGGCTCTGAACGAGGTTGCCAGGTTCAGCTTCCTCAAATCTCTCCCACTGCCAGAGACCATGCTGGGCCCACAACGCAGCAGCTGTAGGGGTTTGGCTGGATGTTTTTGGATGCAGCCGGGCATCTACAGTCCTCTGCGGGCTGCAGCCATTTCCTCTACACACCTCAGCATCTGCGTCTGCAGTCTGGCGCAGTGCTGGGGCAGTGGATTTTTAATCAAATGTAGAATGAAGTCGGGGAGCGGAAGGAAGCTTAAGAAAGCTAAGAACAATTTGACACCATTTTTTAGTTTCATTCTCTTTAGTCACATTAGAAAACATCCCACACAGTTGACCTAGGGTTCGAAAAGGTTAACATTCAGGATGGTGTAGAAAGAATAGCTTGCCAGGCTGCAAGAAACAGACACTGAAGAGCTTGGCCTTTTCCTTCAGTGTCAGATCTGCAGTCTTCACTCTGCTGGGTAACTGTGTTCAGAAACATGCCTGGGGCTCATATGAAACCCTTTTGCCCCCTTTAAAGAGCAGGTCCTGAATACTGGATCACAGTATAGCTTTAGTCATGTCAGCTCAGCAGAGCTGGACAGGTCATTACTGCACCGCATGACACATCTCCAGGAGCTCCAGCAATACGTCACATTCACTTTAAACCATAAACCCCCCTGAGGAAAATGTGAGTATGAACACATTATATGCTGTTCAAGCAGCTTCCATTTAGCCATCATTTTCTGCCATTCTTTATCTAAATCCCCCAAACATGCACTGTGAATCGAATGCCAATAAGTCAGAAATGAAAGAATAGCTTCATTTGATATTAATCATTTTACACTCATAGCTCACTGAAACAAGCAGAGCAATTGTGTGGAATTCGTGGAGGCTAAAATTCCAACCAATAACACATTTGTGTTTCTAGAGGAGATACGACATTCACTGCTATATAAAAACAAACATGGACTAACATAGCTGATGCTGGCTATACTAGCAATAGGTACAGATTAGTAGATATCTCACCCTGCATGGTGGTAGCAACCCCATGAACCCCAGCCACTGTAAATCCATTACCTATATATTAAATATGTGCATTATTTTATTACAACTTACTGTAGTCTGGAGAAAAGATCTGTAGGACACTTAACTGAACTGATGGACACTGAAAGATGGAAGGACTGTACATCTCATCCACATACAACACTGATATAAATAACACCAAGAGAGACAATGAGAATGCTCTCATTGTCACTTTGCCCTTGATCTTAAAATAAAAGTCCAAGATATTGTTTTTAATGTACAGGTATCAGACGGGTTCTTTCAATATTTGTGTGTCTGCCGAGTCTTCCAGGAGAGGTTGAACGTCTGCACTAGTGCAGCATAAACTAGATTGGACTGGCATGGAATTCATGATGATTTGATATTTCTGTTATTGACATATAAACAAAACGAAAGCTTGACGTTTTGACTAGAACCTCCTGATAAAGAATGTAAATTGAATGTAAAGATTTTTAATGATGTACTTTTTATGTAATCGTGCATTTGCATAACTGCATATGCTGTAATGCTGTCTTTAAATCAGGGAGGGTAGAGGCATGTGATGGTGTCTGAAAACGTGTTAAAAGGACTAATTGGCAGGATGCTTTTGGGCTTTCCCCTCTCTTACTCTCGGCACAGCTTCACACAGACCAGCAAGCAGCTGTGTAGAGGGCAAGCCTAGAGCTTTGGAATCCAGGCCAAAACTAGTACCAGAATGGGCAAACACACAAAGACACAGACACAGACACACACACACACACTCCCAGCGGAAGCTACAATTAGACTGGCTCCAGTAATAACAGGCCTGTATCTCAACTTCTCTTCTCTTCTCTTCTCTTCTCTTCTCTTCTCTTCTCTTCTCTTCTCTTCTCTTCTCCAGTCCCCTCCCCTTCCTCATTCAATATTAAAGTAATGGCAGCCTTTCTGCCTGTACTCTACAACTGCTGAATCAGGGCTAATGTCAGTGTTTTGTTTCAGACGACTTTGCCCTCTTGCACTTTTGGTTTCCAGTGTTTTTTAAAGTTATCTCAAACTGTGGCAGTGGCTAAAGGCAAGAGTTACAGCTTCATTGCAGTACAACTACAATAGCTAATAAGACAATACCACAGGGGACAAGGTTTGGAACAAAGTAGACAGAGTTAATGGGGTTCAAGCCTAGAGTCTGTTATTGCCATACATTGTGTCTATAACCACGAGCCGTCAAAAAAACTACTGCTGCACTACAGTGGTCAGAACAATACCTCTGTAGTTGGGGGGGCAGATGCAGGTGTAGTTGTTGATGCCATCCACGCAGGTGGAGTTATTCTCACAGTCGTTGTCTTCACAGTCGTTGGGATTCACCTCACAACGCTGGCCCTCAAAACCAGGTGGACACACACAGCTGGATGGAGGGAGAAACAGAGAAATGCTGCTGGTGACATTTTCCTGCAGACCTACTGTTTAAAAATAATAGGTTGTATTCATATTTACATTGACAGGTTCATTCATTCACATTCAAACATAGACATGAGTGTGAACTCTTAGGGCCCATACACTCATTGACAAAAAATAATGCACCCAGATAGAACTGCTGCAAAACTTGGAATGCATTAGATGGTTACAGTTGTGGTCTGACTACATTGGGTCTTTGGCACAAGATTGTAAAAGTGCATCCCCTGCTGCCCTAATAAATGGCTCTCTGAGGCTGCCTTTGTGTAGTGTACCTCTAACAGATTGGTGAGTGCTACAATGCATTCAAAAACAGTCCATCCAGTTGACAGACTCTGAAAGCGAGTGAATCACTGGACTGAGAGAAGCAGAATTGCCGCATCATTTCCTTTGCCTGCTTGGTCACCAGCTTTATCAGCAATTGAACATTTATGGAACCAGCTGAGACTCCAGGTTCAACAACTTATAAGTGTGTAAGATTTACAGGCCCAGCTGCAACATTTGTGGATAAATATGCCACAGGATGCCAGGCAGAACCTGTATACCCAACTGTATGTGTACAGACTAGAGGCCCAACAGGGTACTAAAGCTTCCTTTCAGTTGTGCAGTTTTCCCCCATAGACTTATCCTTTCACTCTAATACTGCAATAAGTGACATATATATCATGAATAAATTCACGCATATAAAGTTTCACTTTATTTCATCAACTCTTTCATAGTGCATTACTTTTGTCAAGTGTGCATAAGTGTCCTTTTTCAGTAGGGTCACTCTGAGGCTGATTCTTATCAGGCCAGCAGCCAGCGACCTTCTTGATCATCTCCCAATATTTAGAAATACCACACATTCAACACTCTACACAAATGTAGTGCCTTGACCATCCACACGCCACTTCAGCGTGGACAGTCCACTGAAAGCCATATAACTGTGCTTCTCTGACAATTCATTCATAAATAAGTTTAAGTTTTGAGATTACTACATTAATAATATGCATAGAATATATTCTTTAAATATAGATGTACAAACAGGTTATTTCAATTAAATTAGTTCAGTTAAATATTCATTTCCTTTGTTTATCTTGTTAAATTGTTTTAAAATGCTCTTATTATATCTCTTTCACCTGATTTATATTTTACAAAGCTGAATTTCTTAATATTACAGATAAAAGTCAAGCATTTCCACTAGCTGGAGCACAGAGGAGTGTTTCTATTGGTCACTTCTCACCTTTGGCTTGAGTGATCTGGCTTACTGTGAAATATCCTCCTGCTGAACTGCCTTAGCTGCTGTCTATATTGTGGCCTGGTGCCATCAGTGGCTGGGGCTTCAAAGGAAGCTGACTGTTGGATAAAGCTGTGTCTCCATGGCGACTCTCTGGGAGAGACCAGTAACACTTATCTCACCCGGTAACCAGCGCCCACGCCCACTGGCGCCCGCCAGCGCCCACGCATGCCCTACCCCGTCCCACGGCTCTCAGAGACGTCTCTGCCTCAAAGGGCAGCGGCTACATCAGACCCCATATATCATACTTACCTCCTCTCCACCACTGACACCAGCCTATACCACAAACACACACTCTGACCCTGCTCCAGCCAATTGGATCTCCAGGGCCATTTCATTGCTTTTTTTGTAATGTCAAGTGGAACCTGACGCTAGCTTATTTGTTGTTTGTCTGAACTGGCAGAGGCCGAAAACCTTCAGTAATCGAATGTAAAGGGCAAAGCCGCATGTGTTTAAATGTTACAAGGTGATTTAGGAGGCAGAGAGCATCTGAAGACAGGAAATTTACAAGGACATAAAATGAATCTCTTTGGCTGCTAGTTTTTAAAGCGTTCCTGGCAAATCTAATCAAAAACTGATGCATTTAGAAGAAAGAATTATCAGAGTCTGTATTGTAAAGATCACCAGAATGGATGTGCTTTCTGGCCAGTAAAATAATTCTAGGATGTACCTGAAGTGGCCCTCCTGGCCGGGCGTCAGGTGGCACGTGCCTCCGTTGCTGCAGGGCTGGCTGAGGCAGGCATTGGCAGCTATTTCACAGTTCCGTCCCTGAAAAAACAGATAAATTCATACATTGAGGACATTTCTGTAATGTTTTTTAACTCTGTGCATGAAATGTTTGGCCCTTAAATGTAGCAAAACAAGCATCAACCAGAATTTAAGAATACAAGTTCTAGACGTCTGGATACGCTCACACTTGCTGGATTTGAACTGGTTGTTGTCAGATCATCCCCTTTTTGTGCATTATGTTAATGCTATAATGTTAAACTGTTAATGCTATACAATCAAATATACAATCAATATACAATCAAGAAATGCAGCCAATTGGAGTGATACATTTAGACTGACATGTTTGGAGTGATACGATACAGGATGCAACTGATGTATCCTTCCTGGTCCTTGGATACTTGGATATACATAAAATGTGTAAAGGGAACAACAGCACCACAGATATGTTGAAAAACACCCCTGGAGTTGAATTGTTATTTTTAATATGCTTGAATTCAAGAATTTGTTAATTATCTGAATTGTCTTTCAACTTTCAACTTTAAAGGCTGTTCTATTTGTGCAACCAACAGGCCATCCCTACCTTGGCTGCAGCTCCTGAACCCCAACAAAATCACTGGAATTAAAAAATGGGTGCTAAATGGTTCTGGGCTCAAGTGTGGGATGTCTGATGTGATATTATGTAACTGATTCAGAGCCTTCACTTGATGTGAAAAGTTCTTTAAAAACATGATTCATCTCAACAATGTAGACTCAGAGCACTTTTCTACAGTCTCCCTGCACAGCTAGAGCATTATTTTACTATGTTGTACTCTTCCAGAAGGCGTGAAACAGTAGCCTTGTCAGCTCAAATGCTTGATTTGTGTTCCCCTGTCCCACATCCCGGCCTAGAACAGGGGGAAATTGTGTTTATGGAGGCTGAGTAATGGATCCAGATCCGTTTAACACTCTGCAGCTCACGCTTTCTGTCTGCCCATTTCAATTTCAAACAAAAACTTCTGCCACCGCTACGCTTATTTCCTTTCCTCCACTTTCCTCCACAGCTATTGCTCTCTCTCTCTCTCTCTCTGTCTCCCAGTCTCTCATCCTCTCTTGGTCTATTTACCATTTTATTTTCTTCACACTTTTTAATTAATCTCGACCCAGAGGAAGCAAGAGGGAAGGAGAGAAGGGCTAACCAAATGAAAGCTGTCGAAACCTAATAGAAGAGACTCTGAGGCACACACACATACTTAGACACACACACCTGGGTTGACCTTGGGTGCAGAGATTTTAATTAAAAGAGGGGCCATTGGTTTTGTGTTGTAGAGGGCGTGAGGTTAAGCTCTTATCTGTTCCACTGCAGAGGAACACTGACAGGAAGCCTATAACCAAACAAAAGCCTAATGATTCTATGCAGCAGTCAGGACACACACTGACGCACAAACACACACAGACACACACAGACACACACTTACACTAGAGTGGCATAATATCAACACAATACAATAATGCAGTTACTGTACTGCAAAATGGTGCCGTGCAATATATTAACCACACTGAAGAGCCCTGATGTAATGTGATGAATAACTGTAAGTTGTTGGGTCATGTGGACGCAATGACTTCCATTTCTGCCCAACATTGCTAATGGCTAGAATGCTTTCAGTGTGCGGTCATACGCAAAAGTTTAGGCGCCCTTGATCAAAATAACACTCTGAACACACTTCAGCACAATTTAGTGCACAATTACTTTTCATTTGCTTAATTAACCCCATTGGTTGAAAAACATGTTCGTTCACCTTCCTCACTCCTGCATAATATCACCCTTCTATGCCCTTTACTCTCTTTACACTTACACTGAACGTGATTATCTGCACATCTGAAACAAGTGTCATCAGAAGGACAATGCTCCATTTTATTCTGTGCTCTAATTTTAATTATTAAACAGGTCTGTTCATTAACATGCATCTAAGCTGTGAGTAGAAACTCTCCCATAACATTTTTTTTGTCTTTCACTCCTCCAAAAAGAAGCGTACAGTGTTTACCCTGAGACCCTGTTTCAGATCACTCCCTTTTCCTACGAAGTGCACTTTCTAGGTTGTGAAATAGGAGCCTCTCTAACAAAACAGTTGAAGATCATTCTGATCGAAAGTCATTCAATTCAGCAGTCAGTTAGACAACTCAACATTTTCACTATCTAGGGAGTGTGATGTGATTTGAGACAGTGCCATTAGTGCGAAGAAAGTGTCAACTCTGCTGCAGTGTGTTCAAAATTCTGCTGTTAGAACCATTCAAATAACCTGCTCATATTATATCAGTTCTCCAACAGCTGCACTGGGCCCAATCATATTCAGTTGGAAGTCCTGCTCTTCAAAAATAAGGCCTTGAATGACCAAGTGCTGTAGTCCTGACTACACCTTCAGAGCTTCTGGGGCTGGTGTGTTTCTGGCTCCTCACCTGTAAATTAGTAAACTGACTTCTGGGGCAGATCTTTCAATCCTTCAAGTGCCAAAGTGGCATCTATGTAGATGAAATTGTCAAAAAACCCCAGCAAAAATCAATATGATTTGCATACAACTGTGTATTATTGGTCATTGGGGTCCATCCACATATTGATGCCTGCATTGATATCAATACTGTGAAGACCACCGTGGCGATAACAATTAAGAAAGCAAGAAAATATAGATGTGTTTATAACAACACACATACAAATACACTTTTAGAAATACACCAGTTACAGCAGAGATCCCTTCTCCTATAAACAGTATTTAGGGATATGAGGTTTCCTGATGGCAGTGAAGATAAGTGGAGTTGGTTGACGCGTTTAATTTAGCAGAAAAAACATCCTGATTGGGAGTCTAAATGTGCCTTCCCAGCCTTAGACACAGCATCTTTCCATTGATCACACAGAGAGCATTGTGTATGCATGAGTAGAGGAGCTTCCAATATATTGAGTGAGCTCAGGAAGATTGATGAGGAAATCCTCTTGCACTCTGGTAATGACATGCATAACTCTGAAGCCTCTGAGCAGTAATTGCTGGGGTACGACTGAGCAGCACCAAATGGCTGAGGTACCCGTGAAGAGTGTGCATCTCTCACCTTGTAGCCGAAGGGACAGGTGCAGTGGTAGGATCCTGTTACATCACTGACACAGGTGCCATTGTTCTGACACGGGCCGGCCAGACAGGGGGCGCACTTGGACATTAGATTTAAATCCACTGGGCCTGTAGGAAACACACAGAGTGTCTGCCAAGTCATTTTAATGTATAATAGAATATTTTGATATGTAAAGAATGACTTAATAAAGTATGCAAATGCATAAAAATATACATCATATTAATCTAATTATCCATTTTAATCACTAACAATCATCTTTCTTTTATATTTTTCACATTGTACAACAGGCTGCCATGGCCAAAGTGGATAACAACACCGGTCAGCTTCTCTGTGGCAGAAATGAATGAGTAAGAGTCTCTGAATACATTGCTGATGAGATGTTAGTTAAGATTGGGTTAAAAGGCTACACTGAGTGTAGGTCACAGGGGCCATTTCTATGGCAAACTCTATTTTAGGCCTTGCTCTATCTGACTACAAATAGAAAATCGCCTTAATCTCTTCCGTAAGCCCAAATCAATCCCCACTGCTAATTGGCTTTTAAAGGTTTTGAGGTTCAAACCTTGGAGCATTTGGGCACTCTGAGACAGAGGGAGAGAGAAAGAGGTAGACAGAGAGTGAGAGAGAGAGAGAGAGAGAGAGAGAGAGGGGATAATGTCCAAAACCGATGTATGTTCTATCCATTATATGAGGAGAGCTAAAGAGAGAGGCTTACCCTTGCACTGAAAGCGGTTGAGGGGGGTGGTCAGCAGCAGCCGGTCAGCCATGTCTGGTGGTCCAGTACAGCGGGCAATGCCAGGTTCCTTGAAGCCAGCCTTCACCCACTGGGAGAGCCAGCGAAGTTCGCAATCACAATACAGTGGATTAGCACCAAGAGCTCTATGACACACACACACACACACACACACACACACACACACACACACACACACACACACACACACACACACACATTAGAACACAGATCACATCAGAACATATGCAGGTAAACAGAAATACAGAGTTTCTTGTTTTGAAGTAGTTGAGATCTTGTGAGCTAGTTTGAAGCTTGGTTGCAAATTTCTACAGGATGCCTCCAGCCAGTGCATGGATGTCCAATTCAATCATATAAATAATTATAGACTCGCATGAGAAGAGCCTTGGAGATATTTTAATGAACAAATGAAAATGGTGATGTGAGAAAATAAACACTTATTGCCTAAATAAGGAGCTTTTCATTCTAATTTTCCACCCTTGAAATGAAGGATATTAAAAAGAGCTTCTCCTGCTTCTGGTGGAGTAACAGTCTCTAATGTCCAGGTAGGACTTTCTACTAGATTTTGGGTGCAGTGAGGGTTTGATTGCATTCAGCGACATCTTTACAGGGTCTAGACAAACTGCGTGTGTGGATTTGTACATCTGTGTCAACAATGGGTCCAACTTAAAGTAACTGAATGCATACATTAGAGAGGGTGTCCACAAACATATGGACATATAGTGCATATATACGTGTGTTTGTAATAATAAAAGTAATATACAATTTTTTAATAAATAAATGCTTTTTGGAAAACAATTGCAGTCTTGAAAGGGCTGCACAGGGACGCACACGCACGCGCACGCGCACACACACACACACACACACACACACACACACACACACACACACACACACACACACACACAGGAAGAAAGAGATTTTGCCCCACACACCAGAACAGAGGAGTTCATCATAATGAGTCACAGAAACTCCAGTTACACACACACACACACACACACACACACACACACACACACACACTTGTACATCCTACTCAACAACACAAAGGCAACCTCTTCATCTGCACTTCGCAACTGCACTTCCTTCTATTCTTTCCCAAATCAAACAGAGGGTCCTTATCCCTAAAGAGGAACCTTTCTATGACAGCTCCTTTCACAGCAGCTCTACAGTAACTCCACTTCAAACCGGCAGCAGGAACTACAGGCGGAGAAAGAGAGCGCGAGAGCCAGAGAGAGAGAGAAACAAAACAGTCATAAGCCCGCATTGATGGATGCCTTCTAGCTGTAATAAAATTTACAAAGATTTCCTGTGGGGCCCTGTCTCAGAGCTTTAAGCTCAGGGTGGCTCTTTAGGAAAACTGCTCTCTCTCTCTCTCGCTTTTTCTTTCTTGCTCTTGTGCTCTCTGGGCCCAGGTTGCACCCGGTAATGAAGTCAAACCTCTACAGATCATAAAAAGCAGAGTGAGTCTGAGAGACTGATGCTGGGAGCCTGTCATTAATAGGGAGGGGAGGGAGAAAGAGAGAGAGAGAGAGAGAGAGAGAGAGAGAGAGAGAGAGAGAGAGAGAGAGAGAGTGAGGCGCTCACACACTCACAGATGAGACAGAGACGTCAAGTGGTTGAAGGCTCCCTCTGGAATAGTTGAAAGGTCGTTTCCGTGGAGGGTCCTGGAAGAGAAGAAAGAAGAGAAATTGAAAACAAGCACATGCAATGCTCTGAAGACTGTCTCTTTGTTTAGTCCACAAAGAAGACCAGAGAGCGAGCGAGAGCACAAAAGCATGAATTAGCTTCAGCTATTATGATTTTGTCTACTGGTTAAACTGGGATTTAAATGCTAAAAATGGGAAAACAATATTAACCAGTTCATGTGTTATTGGGTGAAGTTCTCAGCACTGATATCATGGAAATGTGAATTAAGCTACTGTAGAACAGATCTCCTCGTGGACTGTACAGATTTGTATGTGTTAGTGTGGCTTCTGAGATACTAAATGAACCGGCTCGGCGTGCATACACATGGTGCACCGCGTAAACAGTCAGAGCTGAGTTGAGCCAGAAAGCCGGTTGAAAGAGCTGAGACACTGTGAAGGGTTTAAGGTTGTACCTTATCCTGAAATCACTATTATGTACTCAATTAAAAATGAACTGTATGTTGTTGTGATATTATATGGTGATATTATACAGACATAAAGCATCATTAACTGCCAGCTGATTAGAAAATAAGTGATCAGAAGGACACAACTGGCTATCAATGAAATCAGTCGACTGTGGTCTCTACACAAAGTTGTTGTCCAACATACTTCCAAAATCAACAGTATTCACAGGGAGTTGGACCTCCATTTTGCCGAGGAACTTCTAGAAAGGCTTTACACTAAATGTTGGAATGGTTCGGAGATGATGTGAGTGAATTCACTACTGACAATAAGACAATATGACTGTGAATGATGAATGGCAATCTCATGCACAGATCCACTGCTCCACAACTCAGCAACAAAGCACTTCATAACCTCTAGTTGATGCTGTGCAGGAACACAGGTTCTCAATCCAGGTCCTGGAGTTCCTGCTGTAACAATCCCAGTTCTGCTCAGCAAGGGCTCATCAGTGGTTCCTTAGCTTGATCAGGTGTGCAGGAATTAGGGAAAACTCAGTGGGATTCCAGAACCATGACTGAGAAGCACTTCTCTAGAGCTTCACATATTATTTGCAGTGCTTTTCTACAGGAGATTATATTTCATATGAGCTCTGTGTGAGCAATGTGTGAACAGACGTAGGTGAATTTACCGATTAGAAGAGGTGTCTATAAATGTGCTACGTTCCTAAAAGGGGTTCTTCAAGGTTATACGGTACAAAACCATTTTCTTCAAATCCATAGAAAACTGTGTATCTTAAAACCACACACTGTAAACGTGCAATGGCAAAAACAAGGAACCCATTAAACAAATACACCTCTGCTGCAGTGCTCCAGCTCTCCTTAACCCCTGCACTGAGGCTTCATTGTGTGGTGTGTCAGCTCTTTCTGCTGATTCTACCAGCCTGGTTTGAACGCCCCACCAACACATACAGTCACACAGCAGTCTGGTGTCAGTCTAGCAGTAATCAGTCGGTGTGCCCAGACAGACCTAATTCGCTGAGGCCAGCACTGGCCCTGGGGCATTGTGGGAAATGAATAAGCGAGAGTGATGGGTGGCTGACAGAAGAGGGCTGGCCAATATTTACTTTAACCCTTAAAAGGTGATCTTTCTCTTGGGGCTGTAATTTTGGGTGATAAAGAAAGAAGCTGAGTAGTTCTGTAAAAGTTCTAAACGTTCTGTTCTAGAAACCACATCTGTGTTCCTAAGCAAAAGCAGAGATACATAATGATCTCCATTCACTCAAAGGTTGCTGTAATAGTGTCAGACTGCCCAGGCCTGCTCAGTGTAGCCAGTGTAGGGGCTTTAGGGGCTTCTGCTGATAACCACCAGGCCTGTGCGAAGTGGGAGTAAAGAAGGAGGGAAAAACAACCACTCTCCTTCTCCATCTACAAAGACGAGAACCTGCTGAGGCCAGACACCATTTTCCCTCCCAAACCTGCTCAGTTTCACAGCCACTCCTTAAACTGGGACAATCAATGCAGGCTGGGGGACAGTGGTATATGTGTGTAAGGGTGGGTGTTTGTGTGAGCCAGTGGAAGGAGGAAGTGGACCTACAGCAGGCGCAGGGAGCGCAGTCCATCAAACGCATGTACTGGCACACAGCGGATCTGATTGTAACTCAGGATACTGCGGAGACACAGAATGAGTGAGTGAGAGAGGGAGAGAGAGAGAGAGAGATGCATTAAGAGTGCATATTCAGACACCACCAATCATGTATTCCCTTAATAATTCATTGAATAAGTCACTGAAACCTCGCTTTTAGATAATGTACCTCCTTTATGATTGATTAATAATAATAAATAATACAACAAGTCATCCCAAACTTCCGAACAGTTGTGTACAAATCACACTAATCCAACCCAGTAGTTGTGGTTGTTGTGAGCAGTGTGTGGCAGATGGTGATGTGTGGTAGACTCACAGTGTGGAGAGCTGAGTCATGTTGCTGAAGATGAGGGGAGTCAGAGAACTGATACTGTTATTACTCAGGTCTCTGTGGGGGGGGGATCACAAATACACACAATTAACCTAATTCACTGACAGATGCCAGCTTTAAAACTCATCTGCTTCCAACCTCTACCACGCACGCATGCAGCAAACAGTGCAACAGTTTAAAGCCAACAAGAGTATTTCCCCACAACAGTGCAATAACTGGCTTTGTTCAAGAAAGACATTCCAGTGCTGTTATTGAGCTGTTAAACAGTGGAAATACTTACACGAGCGAGAGCTGCTTTAGACTGGACAGCTCCTTGGGAACTGATGTGAGCAGGTTGCCCTCCAGGTACCTGAGAAATTAGAGACAAATGTTTTACACACTGCAACCTCGACACCATTACAAGCTGCATACTGTTAATTAAATGAAAGGAGAATCTAAAAATTGAGGTGAGGTGAATTCTGTTTCTCAACCCTGGTCATTGCGACCCGCTGCCCTGCACAATTTAGTGCTTTTTCTGCTCCCAAAACACCGGATTCAACTAATCAGCTTATTATCATGTCATTCAGAGTTGTAGGGAGTGTGCTAAAGTAGGGAATCCACTAAAATGTGCAGGGCAGGGGTGCCTCCAGGACCGTGGTTGAGAAACACTGATTGATTGTGGGAGCAGTGTCACGCTATGCTGCAACAGATGATGTTTTAAGAATGTTCAGTAACATCTTTAAAAGGTTCCACAAAGATTACCCTGTAACACTACACAACTAATGTTCCCTGAATGCTTTGAAAATATGTGACACAATAATGGTTTGCATCTTAGCGTTATTAGAACATTTCTTTCATTCCCAGTTAGGTGCTGTAACGTTTCCTATACAAAAAAATTCAAAACATTGATACTATTGATACATAATCACATTGAAATCACACATGGCATATAATAAATACGACACACGACTTTCATACTGTTACATAAAATCTAAATCTAAAACAAACCAAACAATTACAAATTGAATGTTCTAAGAACCAAAAGTCATACTTCTAGTAACTAAAACCTGCATCCTAGAATGTTGCATTTTGTTGTGTTTTATTAGCTGTAATTGCAACAACATTGCAACTAACATAATGTAGTGTAAAATCATAAAAAATAACTGAACATAAATTTACCTACTGTAAAATAACAGCCTAAAACACTCTAGTGCTACAACCAAATGTAATGTAACATAGATTAACCCAATACAGTATGATGCAAAATACAACACGGTGTAACGCAGCAATGTTGTGTAGTGCCATGTAGCTTAATAAAGCATATCGTAGCCTAAAATAGATGAACACAATATAGATTGTAACAATGAACCACAACCCAACACAGCATAACAGCTATTTAATCTATTGCTTTAACAATGTGATCACTGCATTATTTCACTGATATTTTAGTATCATCCACTAAACATTGCAGACATGCAAAACTGGACCTGCTGCTGCAGAAAGTGTATTGAAGTTAAATGTATTTTAGAACATAATTACATAATTATGTTTTTAATTTTCACAGCACATTATATTTGATTGTATATTATATGTAGACTACACATAACTAAAAAAGACTACACATAAATAGTCTTAAAGCAGTTCTGTGTGATGGGCTCAGCCTTTTCCCTTAGTTCAGAATGACTCACACTCTGATTGGCCACAGCCCGGGCAATAAATGACAGCTCTTTTTTTTTTCTTTGATAATGTGACGTTGTGGTAATGCCTCAGACGACAGAAGAAAAACAGTGTTGCTTGTGGTAGAACTAATTCCTGGAATCACTGCTGGCTATTTGAGCTCAATACCAGTGTTGGCAACCAGTGTCAGAAATGTGGTGGAAAATAGTGAAAGAAAAATGGCAGAATGACGTGTAATGACAGAGGGAGAGAGAGAGAGAGAGAGAGAGAGAGAGAGAGAGAGAGAGAGAGAGAGAGAGAGAGAGAGAGAGGCTCACAGCTCAGTGGTGTCCTTGGGGATGCCCTTGGGCAGAGAGCGCAGTCCATGGTTGCTGCAGCGTACTACCGTATCTGAGCATGTGCAAGGGTCTGGACAGCGAGGGACCGATGGCAAACAGGCGTTCTCCTCTACACCTGTATATACAGAGAGAAAGAGACAAGAGAAAAAGGGAATGACATACAGAAGCACATATGACTTTGTCACGACCTGAGGAACAACCAGTGGGTAAAAGTATCAATTTATAATTTATATATTAACATGAATATTTATATATTATTTCTCCATATAAAGGGGACTCTGTAAATGAGTGTTTATTTAATATTCATTCACATCATTTGTTTCTAATATTTATGTTTAGTCCCAGCTGGCCAACAACACTGGCCGGCATTATAATCTGGTTGAATGTAGGAAAATCAATGTTGCAATTTTGCAGAAAATGTGATGCAAAATGTAGAGGTAAATATGAGACATGGGGACCAAAACCCATCATCAGCTAAATGTGACAACCCAGCAGGCACCAGACATCAAAAGGACATCATGCAGATGGTGAATTTTAGTTGAAAATGAAATTAAATTCATCACTGAAAATTAAGTCACTGATCTGTTAAAACCCAGAACTATGTTGGCCTGAAGATCCACAGTTAACTCTGATTCATTTTGGTTCATTAACACCACGACTGTAAATCAACAACATCTCAAAATCTGACGTTGGCGTTAGATGTCCAATGTTTAGGCTCACATTCAAACATGTTACGATTTCTATCGATGCTGGTGGCCAGCTGGGAATGTTTACACAACGTTAGATGCAGATTTGTTTGATTGTTTGTTTGAGGTCAAACCAGTGTTGGATACGTGTTGGATTTTTTTTATGTTATGTTTTGATAATTTTCTCCCCCTTTTCTCTTAATGATTCCTAGGAGACACTAAGAGATACTAGACAAGAAAGGACAAGGACCATCTACCCACCCAGAGAGAGCACGGTCCATTGTGCTCTCTCGGGCTCTGGCTGCTGATGGTGAAGCTGAACGACAGGGGATTTGAACATCTTTCTGAAATTGAATTCATGTCCAGTTCCCACTGGGCTTCTAAGTGAATTGACATTAATGTCATTTATAATATTCCTGACAATAAAGCACCTTTTCTCTGAACTGTACTGAAAGAGACAGATGAACGGACAACAAAAGACAAAGATAAAGACATAGGCATGCAGAGAGAAAGAGAGAGTTAAAATTTTAATGGTTCTTTACAGAGACCTCTCACACACACAGAGGAAAAGTGAGCAAGGGTCTCTAACACAGGTTTAATATAGACATTCATAAATTCTTTAAAGTGGAGAGAACGAGGGACAGGAGGAGAGGAAGGAAGAGAGAAAAAGAACAGAGTTGCAGTGAAAACCACAGGGGCTCTGGTGTGCATGCATGCGTGTATGTGTGTGCATGAGTGTGTGTGTGTGCTTGTGTGTGTGTGTGTGTGTGTAGTAACTGGTCCAAAACTGATTTCAGCAGTGCTGGTCTCAAAATAGTGCAGCAGCCAGCTGCTGCAGGGATATGACCATCATTACCCAAAACACTTGCTCCTAATAAGCAAAACAGCACACGGGAGTTAATGATTGTCCACTAAATATTGTTCTTGGCTGACTCAGACGTCCGTTTTCCTGAGGCAGATCCCCCCCCCCCACCCCGCCTGCTTTCATTCCCCACCCGCGAGATACTATCTGCAAAGCAGCCTGAGCTGAGCTCCAGATTAAAAAGTAACAGAGAATTAAGACATTAATGAGACGTAATAGAGGCTCAGTATCACTCCAACAATAACAGCCTGAGAGAAACCAAGAGGGGGAGGGGGAAAGAGGGAGAGAATGTACAGAGAGGAGAGAAATAGGGGAAGAACACAGGGTAGACAGAGAAAGAGAGAGCGGAAGAGAGTGTGTGAGTAAGAATGAGTACAGAGTAAGAAAAAAAAGAACATGAAGAAAAAATAGATGGCTGAAGAGCAAGAGAGAGAGAGAGAGGGAGAAAAAGAGAAGGTGAGAGCAAGAAATAGAGAGAGAGAGAGTCTGAGAGAAAACAGAGAGAGGGAGAAGAGAGGGAGCGAGAGTGAGAAGCAGAAGGAGAAAGAGGGAGAACAATAGAGAAAGTGGTAGAGAGGGAAAAACAAAAAGGAAAGAATGTGATTGATAAAACAAGAAACAGAGGGAGGGAGAGATGGAAATGGAGAGAGAAACAGAGAGAAGATAGTGAGCAACCTGTAGTGAGTGAAATGAGAAAAATAAAATAAAGAGAGTGTGTGTGTGTGTGTGTGTGTGTGTACGTGTTTGTGTGTAAGACAAAATGTGTGTGAGTGTGTGAGAGAGTGTGTGTATGTGAGAGAGTGTGTGAGGAAGTGTGTGATTTTGTGATAGAGAGAGAGAGTGTAAGAGTGTGTGTGTGTAATTGAGGGAGTGTGTGGGTGAGAGTGAGAGAGACTCATTTTGCTCTGTTGATTGAGTTTGTGTGAAAAGCTGCTGTAGATGAGTTGAGCTGTATTTTGTTTTTCTGGCGACTCCCTGCTGTAATTTCAGAGCTCCTAAAATAGGCTGATGTTTGGCCGACAATCATGCATCTTTAGAGAGGCAGGAAAAACTCAGCGAACCTCTCGCTCGCCCCTTTCCCCCTCAGCATGGACTTCACAGCGCTCCTGCCCGAAAGCAGGCATAAACACAATGCTGTTCCTGAACGTGTGTGCAATGCTAACTCCTGGCTATCTTCCAGGACTAGGCTGCCTCACTTTGAGCCTCTTTATTTCAAAGTGTGCTGCTCTCTGTGTCTAAGCGGGCTTTCTTCAGCCTATTCCCCAAAGCTCTTGAGCAGCGAGAGAGCTGCTCTACCCAAAACACTCGGGCTTTGATGGCAAGGCCTTGCTCTAGCTGAGTCTTAAGCCAGACAGAAGCCAAACCACATTTCCTTTTCTCAGTTTAAATTTACAGCAGCGCCGCGGGGCTCACTAACCCCTCCGCTGCATGACTGTAGGGAAATAGCTGCTGTTTCCCTCCAAAAAGCTGGCTGATGAGCGATAATGTGACGGCCAGGAGATCTGATTTGGAACTGCCTTCGTGGTGCCCTTTCTGTGGGCCTGAGAGTGAGCAGAGGAGTGAGCGGAGGAACGCTGAGGAGTGAGAAGTTTCTGACAGTGCTACTGTGAACTAGAGCTCTGATGTACAAATTCATTCCATGATTCACGGTTCAGTTTGGTGCTCAGTTTCTGAGCTTTAGTTCAGCATGTTTGAGGATGACATTTCCCAAATTTGGGAATGCCAATTACCCAACCCCATTACGGCGCTCCCGCTATCACATTAAGATGGTCCCGACACTAGCACATGTATACTCTGATACATGTGAAGCCTGCCACTGCCTCTTTTAGAATGCCTGCCATTGCATCATTGCTGGGCAATGAGTCAACGAGCTGGGAGGAAAGTGACGAGTCCCCAGGCAAAACTTTGCTCTCTCAGACACTGGCTGCTGATGGCAAGCAGCTGCTTGAGTGGGGAAAGCTGCCCAGAACCCCACACACCACAGATACTCCCTGTTCCAAACCCTGCCCTCCAGAACCAGGGACAAGAGGACCAGGACCAGCACCATTAGATTCAAAAACAGCTTTTCCTCCAGTGTTAAACTGGTCACACCAAGAGATCTTGGGAGGAATTAGGCTCTAAAAAGGGGAACCATCCTCTTCTGGTCAAACTACTCATACATCATTGATAAGGAGACACTGGACCACCATGTCTGCTATAGTGGTCAGATATACTGGAATGATGATGGTTTGATGATGGTCTACAATAGTAACATTAGCAGATTGATAGGGTGCATGTAGATTTCAAGCTCTGAGCCTGTATGAGGCTTGTAATGTGAGCGTAGCCATGAAATCTTATCTGTAATCTGGTTTCAATCTGGCTGTTCTCCTGTACATTTATGATGAATGGACCGATAGAATTGCTTAAAAAAACTATAGAAAAGTATAGGAACAGTGTAGAGGAGGGGCTGAGAGCAGGGGGTGGAGCATAGCAAGGGAGCAGAAAAACGGCTTACTCGAGATTGAACTGAATTTTATAAATAACTTCAAATTTCTATATAAACAAAATCACATCAGCCCATATTGTGCCGTATAAATCCTGATATAAACACCGATATATCGCCCAGCCCTAAGATAATTACCCAATCAAGAACAAAAAAAGTTCTAATAAACATCCGTTGAATAATAACTTGGGTAGAAGCACAAAACTCAGCTTCCTGTTCATCATTCCAGTGTTTGCCGGGGTTTGAACAGTAGCTTCTATCGGAAAAATAATAAACTGACAGTTCTCATTTCTAAACTGCTGTTGAAAGCACATACTGAAACTTTCTTGTTCCAAAGCTGAGAGGTTTGAGTGCTGACATCAAAACAGGGGGATGAAATGCGTGGGTTTGTCATAATTCCCAGAACAACACTGTCACTAATGTTGTCACAGTGTTTTATGTGTTATGTCGGCTTACAAGACATCACAAACCACCAATGCAAACCTTTTACCGAGTGCGCCGAAGCCTTTCAATGGACCAGTGAACACATATGGCCCGTAATAAAGGACTCCTAGCAGCTGAACTCCACTCACCCCTGTAAAGTCTGCTGGGGTTTGAATCGTTAACTACTGTCAGAACTACAGTCTTCATGTGGTTTGGGTTTCAGCCATTTGGAATCAGTCAGGTGTGCAGACGTTGCCAGTTGACAGATGCATGAATGTAAACGTGCGTGTTTGCATGAACGTTCATGTTTTTTTGCACGTACTGTATGAAAGGAGAGATTCCCATCTGTGTAAGCACTATGACTGAGGTATTTACAGATGGACGGCTCCATCAGCAGGATAAACTCACAAATGAGGCCTGGAGAACATGGAGAGGAACATCTGCATACCATCACAGGTGAAATCCGGCGCAGCCACATCCTGTATGGGAATCTCCTTGAGGAAGGCAGGTTTCTGGCACCGAGGGTTTCCGCTCACCACCCGAGTCTTCTTCAACCACTGGCCGAGCCACGCCAGGTGACAGTCACACACGTAAGGGTTGGAGAGGAGATTACTGCGAACACAAGCACAGAGACAATCAGGGTGCAAACACTATAAGGACTAATTTCGAGATGGTATTGTTGTGCGCTGACACTGACATGGTAGAGGTGTGTTTGTGTTGTGCTGGTACAAGTGGATCAGACACAGCAGTGCTGCTGGAGAGTTTAAACCCTGTATTAACTCAATGCCCACTCTGTCAGACACTCTTATCTGGTTGACCCACCACCCACATAATACCTGCTCAGTGGTCCTGGGGTCTCCAAACCATTAAAGATCCCCCTGAAGTCATTTTGCATTGAACAAAGGGGAAAATTAGATTCAAAACCGGACTCTGCTTCTTCGTTTGACAGGAGGGAGGAGGGGGTGGGGGAAATCCCCAGCTGTCTTTTCATTACCTAAAAAAGCCAAATTACATTCAAAACTGGGAGCTGCTGCTTCATCATTCAATGGTGTGTGTGGGAGGGGATCCCTCTGCGCTCCTTTCTTTCCCAAAAAAGGACTGTCCAGGTGAAAACCAAACAGGTGGCAACCCTACAGGAATGAGGCTCCATTAGGGGCTCGGGAACAACTGATGTTGGGGGAACAAAATGTACCTATATTAGTACAGGGAAAACTAACTGTTGGAACTGACTCTGGATATGGAAAGACATTTTACATGAGATTGAAATTGGGCTGATTCGTCATTGTCATTGGGGATGGGCGGAGCCACACATCACACTACAACCAGTCCACAGAGGTGCTAGACCTGTGACACCTTCATATTGAAAGATGCTATACTGTCCATGGTTTTCTACAGTCATCCTACCCTCCCAGTGAGACAGTATAGCCTAATATGGAGCCTTGGATGTTCACAGATGACTGTGGCAGTACTGGGACTGAAGACAGGCAAGAAATGCACTTTGACAGTTGGGCCACCTTGGAGCTTGCCATTATACAAAGACATACAATGGTGCACAGGTGCCTGGAGTTAACAACCTAGCTCAGGGGCCCAGCAGTGGCAGCTCGGTGAGCCCGGTTATCAAACCCACAACCCCGTCATCAAGAACCCAGTGCACTAACCACTGGGCCACCACTGTCCCCATTAATCAAAACCACATTTTGGATACATTGATTGTTTCCACATTTGATTGGCTGAGCATTATCTTTGATTCTCATGTTTTATAAAAGTCATATTATTCCGAAAGTTTCCCAACAAATATTACACTATTCATAAGTTGTCAACCAATCAACTGTGCTGACTAATTGTTTTCTGCAGTATTGACTTCAGTACCCATAAGTTTGTCCAAAATATACTTTTGACTTCTGTTCAGCTGGAGAGCAATGGAACATAAGGAGAGGGCAGAAACACTAGACAGAGACACATTTTTTATCACATCTGGGCTGAGGCAGGCTCTAACCTCCATCCCCCCAGTCTGCTAAATGGACCACAGGAGTGGAGCCTTCACAACCAAGTTATTGACCCATTTTTCATGTATCCTCTTGGAGCTGGGAAAGTTCACCTGGTAGAGAAGGGACCTAAATCATAAAAGTTTAGCCTTGAGCAGAAGGTGTCGCCGGCCATGAGTCAGCAGGGCCGTGAGTAAAGGGCTGACGGGGGCTGGTAGTTGGGTGCGAGGCTGACTGATGCTGTTAGGGAGCCTCTGTTGGAGGCGGCGCAGTACTGCCATCGTGAACGAAGTAGCCAAAGCTTTGCTACAGCCTTCAGCATAGATTAATTAAGCAAGTTGACCTTCATATGCACTGCCAAGTGACGTCCCGGAGCTCGCAGGCAGCGGCACGTGGTGGTACCCGAACCGGCCCGCCATGTGTTTGCCTTTAATTATTCACACGGCGCTCCATAAACAACAAAGCTTCATTATCTTCAGAGAAAGTGTGAGGAGAAAGAGAGAGAGAGAAGCCCATTCTGTCATTCTGCAGCATGCTGAAGGCAGATGGAGAAAACACAGTGAAAATAAACAAAAGCCTCCAGACAGCCTGGAACAATTCACCAGTAATGAGCTAACACTAATAATGAGTCACTTAAAAAAAAGGACAAGTAAATATCTGCTTCTGCTGCACTAATCACCAATCTGAGCAGCACAACAATAACCTCTGACCTCCACATGGGCTCCCTCTGGTCCAGTAACCTTTCTGCTAATGTTTTGACAACATCCTGAGCTGACATGCAGGAGTGGTTGGAGTTTGGACAGGCAGACTGACCAAAACTCTTTCTGCACAAGCGAAGTGACAGAACAGCTGGGCATCTCTCTCTCTCTCTCTCTCTCTCTGTCTCTCTCTCTCTCTCTCTCTCTCTCTCTGTCTCTCTCGCTCTCTCTCTCTCTGAATTGCCCCTGTCTCTGTCTTTTTTGGTGCCAGCTCGCTAATTACCCTGCGGTTGACAGAGATGGCCCCACTCCAAAACTGAGCAGCTAAAAATACAGACAGAGGGAAAAGAGAGAGATAAATAGAGAAAATGATAGATATAAATAAATGAAGAAAAAGTGAGAGTGAGTGGCAGAGTGATAGAAAGACATATAGCAAAGATACAAGGGAGAAACAAAAAGAGAGAGACAGAGAAAACCTGAGAGAGACTTTGAGAGTATACAGAGAGTATATTAGTGTGTGTGTGTGTAAGAGAGAGAGAGAGAGAGAGAGAGAGAGAGAGAGAGAGAAAGAGAGAGGGAAAGGAGGGACATATAAAGAGAGAGTTGAGTTTCCTGCTGAACCGCACACACACACCATCCCCAGTAAGTCAAAGGGCATCTTTGTTTTCAAACACTTGTTTTACATTAAAAAAGAAAACGAACACACACGCACGCATGCACGCACACACACACACACACACACACACACACGTACGCTACACACAGACAGAGTCGCACAGCTGCCAGATGCCATAATTCCGATCCGCTCTCTGTTTAAGGAAGCTGTACCTGAAGGCAGTCTGAATAATTCAGTGCATTTTGCTGCTCCGTCTGTTTAGTGTTTTTCTCCTGATTACTCTGCATTATCTCTGCCCCTCAGGCCCACGGCGCCTTCAAACGTGCTACATCTCGCACTCCTGCCATTTTCACTTCCAAACGCTATAAAACTCATAAAACTCATGTTTGCAATTCTGAACGTCAGTCAGAAACTGCTCCTAATTTGCTTCATGTGGTAAAACTGCTAACGTTCCGCTGGCCCCGCTTCAGAACCGGCCCAGTCCGAGTTCAGAGACGTCAGCGTGGTAGTGTTTTATCATTTTATAAGATTGAAATGTTTTGGATGTCGCCATCACAGGAACATATTTGGGTCTGCTGTTTCACAAAGAAAGCAGCTCCCCTTTTGTTCTTTTTATGTCATTCGTCATGCTTGAAGGCGGCCAAACCAAAATACTGACATCAGTTGTTTGAGAGAAGGCACTGAGAGACAAAGGAAACATGCTCAGAATTTGGAGACGCATCTGCAAACAATAATGCAAAAGAAAAGCATAGTGCACTTTGATTACACCACATGTTCGACCTCACTTTCTATGGGATTATAATAGCACTGTGATTGGTGCTGCATGTGTGACCAGATCTTCTGGCTTTGACTTTCTGTGTGCTGGTTATGTTACAGAAATCAGCTTTAACCCAGTTCAGACTGAATGCTCTGCAACACAATCCCACACAGTCAGGAGTTACTGACCGTATATGCGTCCTGTCCAAGCACAGCGTTGCTTTTGGATAACAATGATGTTGGGCTTGCATTGCTGACACAGATATGCAAAAGCACATACACAGCTTGTCTTGTCCCTGGGGAGAAGTACTGCCAATAAAATAGAACTCAAACATAAACTATTGGCACCATGCCTAATGTCGGGTTTGGGCTACAGGGTTATAAACCCCCCCAGCATTGAGCCATGGGGCAGAAGACCTGTGTTCTCTAGAATGATGGTGTTTTAACCAGCAGACAGTTACTCCAACAAAAGCAGGATAAATCTGTTTGAATGCCCTTCATTTCAGCCCCAGGAGAGCTGCCCAGGCAGTTGGAACTAAATCCTGGAGTGCATTTTGACTTGCTGAACCTGAAATGCCATCTCTGCTTTACAATAATCAATAATAACATGATCAACAACACAAAAGATAACAGCATAAAGAAGAATGCAAGCCAAAGGCTGACAGTGGCAATGATAAACTCCCTCAGAGCTGAAGGAAGAAACCTTGGGAGGAACTGGACTCACAACGGGAGATCTGTCCTCCTGTGGTCAAACTACATATACAGTATTGATAAGGGGACACTGGACCACCTGTCTGCTGTAATGCTCAGGTGTACTGGAGTAATAATCATGATGATGGTGGCCATAATAGATGCAGATGTATCTTTTCACATAGTCAGTGATGAATGACTATGTCACATAGTTGAATGACTAGTCAGACAGTATCAACACCAAAACAATAAATCTAAAGGTCTAACATTTAGAAACCTGCTAATAAATAATTTGCTAATAAAGAGTAAAAAACGAAGAATCATCCAGATTGTTTCTGACCTGAAAGTGTTTCAGGTCTGTAGGTTACGAAGCCTTGAAAGTGCATGAAACTGCCCGAAAAAGTGCAGATCCCAGATTCTAAGAGTTCTCCTGTATAATTTGAACTCATTGAGTTTGTGTAATGCAAGTGTCTGTGTGAGTGTGCACTCACATGGTGGAGAGGGAGTGAAGGGTGTTGAATGCTCCGGGGGCGATAGTGGAGATTCGGTTGTCGTAGAGGGAAAGCAGGCGTACGGAACCGAGGCCAGTGAAGGTGGAGTTGTCCACACAGGTGATCTGATTACTCCTCAGCATCCTGCAAAACAAACAACACTCTCTGAAAGTGTACTTATCTCTATGCTGGAATTTTGCATTTGCTGGAAAACAAGCAATTAGCAATGCAATGTTTTCAATCAAGATACCAACATGTCCCTGTAAATGTGGCTTATAATTATTTATTGAGTAACACACACACACACACACACACACACACACACACACACACACACACACACACACACACACACACACACAAACACACACACACACACACACACACACAGGAGATTCAGTGTCTATGGTGCACTGCCAGCCAGCGAAGCCATCACACCAAGATGTATAATCCAACTCTGTTCCGAGTGAGAGGGCCAGGGAATCAAGCCCACCTGGAAAGAGAAAGTGCGACTGCAAGTGTGGAGCAACAACAAGAGCTCGGCCCTCATGCTGCTGGAGTGGGCAGTTGAGAAGGCAGCTGAAAACCTCAGTGACTGTTCTGGCTCTGATGTAGCTTCAAAACATCCAAAACCAGCCAGCAGCTCTGCTGCAAGTTAGCGATATGTCTTTTTGGGGTTGTATGTATGTACATTGGCCTGCGTGTATGGTGTTCACTATCCTATGTCAATTTTGTATTTTTTACATCTGTTCCTTCAGTGAGAGCAGACAGAAGATGACATAGTCTGTGTTTGGCCTGAGACAGAACATGTGAAGTCTGTCATGTGCCGGGCAGAAAGCAGCCTGTCAAAAGATTTTCTGCTGCCAACATTGCCAAGGCAACCAGCGGTGGCATTAACTTTAGGAAGGTCACTAAAGGTTGATTGGTAATGTGAACTGTTGAACCTTCACCAATATCTTCCAAAGAATGTTTTTAACTTCACATACGTTTATGTCATATGATGTGTTTTGAAACTGCAGAGTTGTTGGCAGCTTGCTCTTTCAATGATCTACGGTCCTTGAATACTGAACAAATCCCAAATAAGAAAACATTGTGGAATTTCCAAATCTATGTCAGTTTTAAGAAGGAAATAATTTTTAAGAACAGTTGGTGAATATGGTGCATAGTTTTTATAATAAGCACAGCATTGAAGCTTATATGGCAGAATGTATTTCACAGAAAATTCCATAATATCCAATGGAAGGATGTGGATTTTGTGGATTACACTTACTGGATTCTTACTGGACATTTTTCTGTTTAGTTTATAATGTCTAAAAAATGACCAAAAATGACCTTATGTAGTGGATATGGGATTTAATGAGGCATAGTTGGCATTTTTTACACATGTAAATAAATATTAATCACAAAATTACACAATGTAAAGGCAGCTGGCATATTAAACTCGGTTTTATATGGCAGCCTTAATATCACAATCAAGACAATGTATAAAAACATGTATGTTTGTGTGTGTGTGTGTGTGTGTGTGTGTGTGTGTGTAAGGTGCAGTGAACAGGGGCAATGGCCAAAGTAATCAGGGCCTCTAAAAGGAGACCAGCTGCACAAATGGGCTAAATGTAAACCAGAGGCTGCTTGGACGAAAACGTGAAAGCAGCAAATTTGGCAATAGACCCTGACAAGCAGGGACCTGAGACAGGCAAACTCAATTTGGGCGCCATGTTCCTGGGATTTAAAAGCCACGAAATTTAATACTGCCGGACCATGATTCCATTCATTTGCTCCTACGCACTCCTCTCTCTCCAATTTGGCTAATTATCCAGAGAGCAGAGCTAAGCAAGGCCCTTTCTAACGACCAGACTCCAGAATAGCCATTGTGTTAGCATCTTTGATGGTGCAGCGGGCTTCTCATTACGGCAGCAGCACTGCTTTAGCTTCAAGCGGTCAGCTCCATAATTGGATGTGATGAGCAATGTTTGCATTGCTGACGCGGTGGCGTCACCTGTGGAAAGAATTTTCCAGAACGTATGTTTTCCTAAATGCCTGGATGAACAATTAGTGAAGTGTGAATCCTGAGAATGTGTTTACATGTGTGTGTGGGAAACAGTGACCAAGAATTTTGGTTTTACACCCCCTCCACTGTTTACACAGGGAACCCAAAGCCCTCTTACCTCCAGGTAAACAAATGAAATGCTTTTTTAATAGGATAATCAGAGTAGTGGGCCTGCTGGGAAATGAGAGAGGGGATGATATACCAAGGATATATGAAAAACGAACTGAATTCAGTCTGTAAACCTGATTTTTTTCTCATCAAATCAGACCTAGCCAGGGCTGGACCTTCACAGTAACTTTTAACTCACTAGTGTAGGACCACCTGTAATCAGTCCAAAAAGTTCCTCAATTTTGGGCACTTGGGACTAAGGCCTAGTTCCCTTCATTTCCTTAGCAAATTGATTTGATTTGATTTGGGAATTTGATTGCCAATTCCCAATTTACCCCAAAGTGGCAGATATTTGATACCACAAAGTGGCAGATATTTGAACATGACATTACAAACTGGCTTCTTATCCTCAACATGAGGTTTGGTTCAACCTGGGGTTTTGTTTGCAGGACTGTAGCAGGATGTGATTTTGTTGCAGTCTTACAGGATTTCAGTGCAGTTGGTGTGAAGTGAAGCTATGCCATATTTAAGTCTGGTTAATACCACTTTTGATAAGTACTGACCACTGCACACCAGAAGATATTGTGACACAGTCATCTAGCCATTACAATAATTTTCTGGTCAATTTGTCTGCTTTTAACTCATCACCTTCAAGAACCGACTCTTCGCATGCTGCTTAATATGCATTACCCACCCATGACAGATGCCACTGTAAATTAGGATAATCAACGTTTTCTTGGTGAATGTCATGACCAATGGAAGAGCAGTGACCAAAAAGTCTCATTGTGGACAGTGTATTTCCACTCACAGGGTCTTGAGGCCGGTCAGCCCTCTGAACATTCGCCCCTGGACGGCCTGCAGCTTGTTTCCGGTCAGCAGCAGCTCGAGGACACCCCCAGCCCCATCAAACGCCCCCTCCCGGATGTCCCGCAGCTTGTTGTTACTCAGGTTTCTGGAAGAAAACAATGCACAGAATTCATCATCCATCTCAACTCCCACAAGCTTCTGATTTTGAAGATATCAGCCACATGTCCAAGTGCAGTTTCATTTGTTTTGTTTTTGTTGTTTGCCAAGTCGGTCCATTTCCCTCTGTCTAATTTAATATGTGCAAAACTATGGGCTGTTTTTACAGAACGTATACACAGTATATATGAGTATATATGAGTATATAAAGCAATGTTTAATATGTTCTTCATCCATAACCACAGGTTAGAATCTGTAAAAAGGTTTTTTTTTATGATTTCTTTAATCATTTTTAGTCACCTTACTATCTGATTGCAGTGTGAGGTGGACTTGGGGTGGGGAGGGCTGACTTTAGAATGGGCTGACTTAGAAGCTGCCCATTTATACCTAGTCCAACAGAGCTAGATCGTACACAATTTCATGCCTGATAAATCACTGCTCCTCTTTTGCGAGCGACCACCCCTTTCCCCATCTTCACAGTGGTCGGCATAAATGGCAGACAGTAAATCCCACTGCACTGTCGCCCACTTTAGAGGACGATTCCACTGCTTTCCCTCTGCTCGCAGCCTATGCAGCTCATCGCATATAAAGTTGTTGACATAAAGCTTGCAGTCAGATGCTCCAAACGCTATCCTGCAACCCTGTGCACTCTTAAAAAGGAAACGGGAAGGAATGAATGGTCGTACATTTTCCGCAGGTTTGGGAGCTTCTTAAAGGCCCCTGTGGCATCCAGCGATGAGATCTCATTGTCGTTCAACCGCCTAGATGCGTGTGAGAGAGAGAGAGAGAAAGAGAGAGAGAGAGAGAGACAAGATGACTCATAACATAGGGTGTGATGGGATGAGAGTGAGAGAGAGAGAGAGAGAGAGAGAGAGAGAGAGAGAGAGAGAGATTCACTGGAGCATGTAACGGCTCCAAGACAAAGAGATATAAACCTCCATAGATTCCATGATTAGCATTCTGGGCCCACCCATCTAACAGCAGTGTGATGTTAATCCAGGAGTGTGTGTATGTGTGTGTGTGTGTGTGTGTGTGTGTGTGTGTGTGTGTGTGTGTGTGTGTGTGTGTGTGTGTGTGTGCGTGTGTGTCACAGGAGTGTATATCATGTATATGACACCACCACTTGGCGGAGAGTCATACACTGCTGAGGAAAAGCCTGGCTAACAGCTCTGCACACTGGGACAGCATGAACAAAAGCAGAAACATAAAGAGGACAGAAAGTCCTCACAGAGGGAACAGAAGAGAAGAAGACAGACAGAATAAAGGAGGATAAGAAGAGAAGGGACTTTACACTTTAAAGGAGAGCCCCAGTGCAGTGGGAGGCTGTGGGAGGGGAGAGATGTAGAGAAAGGGCACCAAACGTGAGGAGGAAAGAGATGCGTGCATGCGGAAGAAAAGGGCCACTGGCTGCTAGATTCCCCATGAGCATTCCGTACACAAGCAGCTGGGTTGGGGCGGCCACCAGAACTGCTGAGCCAGAGAGAGACATGCTATATTTCAAATGGAGGTTTCCAGAGTCTACTCGACACTTTTAGTGCTCACAATGGGAAAGGCTACTGGACTAGTGTCCTGTTAACACTTATAAGCTACAGTTATCGGTGGCAATGGAACTCAAAGCTGCTAAAACAAACCTCTGTAAACTTGAGTATGCCTTTAGTAGAAAAGAAGACTTAATTATGATAAGAGAAAGATGAGAAGTTGCATTACACACACACACACACACACACACACATGCAAACTCACAAACACATATAATAGACCAACACAGTCTATGTATAAGGAATCGGTTGGAACATAAGAACGTTTAAAACTTGGTTGGGGCTCTGAGTGGCTCAGCAGTCTAATGCACTAGCACTGTGATCCAAGGATTGCAGGACTGACTAGCACTGTCCTCCAAGCAACTGAGGGTATGTACTTGCCTTCACTCTCCTAGTCTTGGGAGCATCATATTTGATAGAGGGAGAGTCCTAATGGTGGGTAATTGGAACTATCAAATTGAGGGAAAGGAACAACAACTTGGTTCCACTTGGAGCAAACCGATTGAGCTATTATATCATTTCTGAGCCCAGTCTGGAGCTACTGAAAATAAAGACACTAATGCTTCTCAGCAGCTTGCTTTTAGCAGCAACAAGCTCCACTACAGTCACTTCTCAAAATGATCAAATGAAACCACCACCACACCCATACAAATGTGATTTTCCATTTTAAATTACAAAGGATTTTCAGGCTATAAAATGACATCCGATTCAAAAGAACACCATCCCACATAAATCCAGGTAGAAGAAAGTGCACTGTAAGAATGTGCTGAACAGCCCTGACTGAGACACAAGGAGAGAGAGAGAGAGAGAGAGAGAGAGAGGGGTGGGGGTTGAGCGAGGGTGAAGTCTGTGAGAGTGACAGATGAGCAGAGCTGACAGGGCTGCAGAGAGAGAGAGTGACATGTCCTCTACAAGTGAGCAGAAGGGCGAGTGGTGTCTGGGGAACAGGCCTACAGCAGAGCCTGGGAAAAGCTTGTGGCATTCATTCACCACAGCTCAGCAGGAGACTGGACCCTGGCAAGAGAAGAGGCAGAGCACAAGCAGAGCAGAGAGGGCTGGAGGAGAGTGGTGGAAGGTGAAGGAAGGAATTAAAGTTCAGAGTAAAGTGCAGAGCAGACCCTGTGCTTCATTCTGCAGTAACAACCGCAAGTTTTCGGGAAAGGATCTGATTGCATTCAGCCACAAGGCCATTGATAAGATCTAGTTCTGAAGGTCAGACTTCACTTCAGCTCATAGATAAAGGTTCACCCCTCCAGACAACATAGCTCCACTGGCCCACAGCCAAATACTTGCAGTCTTAAAACCTGTCAGAATATGAACATGCATGCATTCCCTGCAAATATGAATATGTATGTATTCCCTTACAGGTCAGTGGTGTGTTCAGGCAGGTGAGGAGGAATGCTGGTCAGTTTCAGATTAGAGCAGTCCACCACTGTCCCCTCACAACGACAACGCTCAGGACACACCAGGTCCTGGAAGCACTCGCCTGTCAGACGACTGCGGTAGTCCTCGGAACCTGACCCCAACAGGAGAGGGAGGGAGGGAGGTAGGGAGACAGAGAGAGAGAGAGAGAGAGAGAGAGAGAGAGAGAGAGAGAGAGAGAGAGAGAGAGAGACAGAGACAGAGAGAGACAGAGACACAGGGAGAGTCAAAACAACTTATTCACACAAACGCAAACACATACTGCCATGCCCCACACACCCACGCTATTATATCTAAGGAAATCTTTGTGTAAACATTGCACCACACTAACAAACTGTGTTCCCCCAGACTTGCATAAACTCACACACAAACACAAAACGCCCACTCATGCCCCGCGCCTAAACACACATCCATCTTCTGAAGGGCGGCTGTATGTGCAGATAAAACGGCCTGAACAGCAAGAGGTCACTTTTGCTGGAGGTCTGCTCCAGAGATGTGTGTTTTGACAGCAAAACACAAGCGATTTCTGGGGAGCAGTAGGATCTGGCTCGGCACGATATGTATCTGCTTCCCATCACAGAAGTCTCTCCATGGGCACTGTTTATCTTACTCCACGCCTCTGTTTCACTGACCTACCAGCTTGCAGATCAGGAGCCCCACACACACACACGCGTTACTTTTCAGAAGTTTGGAATCTGTGCTTTTGTTTAACTGAAACAAATCTAATCTAATAATAATTATAATAATTTGAATAACCCTTGAAAAAGTTGAACTGGTTTAACTGGTGGAACATCTGGGGTCTCATCTGGCCAGAGGTGGTACAAAATTCATGCACTCTGATGTTTAAATATGTTACTAGGACTTAGGAATCTGATAGGCTTAGAAGAAAATGAATATCCAGAATTTGAATAGGTATTAATATATGTAAATTGGGATGGCTTCCAATGCCATGGATTTCTGTGAAGGTATATAAATAAATATTTATAATTCATCTCTCCCATTGGTTTAACCGTTAAAAGCTGAACTGAAAATAGGCCCATTTTTAAGATTTAAAAAAAAGAAAGAAAAAGAAAGACAGCCTAATTTAAAATGCTAAAGTAATTGATTACAGTGGGTTTGAGAGAACTTTAAGCAAGTTGAGTTGGTCTGACTCTAGATTGTGTTTTCTCAATCCTGGTCCCGGAGCCACCCCTACCCTGCCCTAACCTATTTTAGAGCTTTCCCTTCTCCCGCTACATCTGATTCAACTAATCAGCTTATTGAGTCCTTCAGAGCTGCATGGGGTGTGTTAAAGATAAAACATGCAGGGCAGGGGTGCCTCTAGGGCCAGGGCTGAGAAGCACTGCTCTAGATAGCGTGGGATCACTTAATTCATGAAATTACATGAAAAATGGCAGTGTAGCTTTTAAATTTTTTACAGAAATTGATTTTTTTTTTAAATTTCAACATAAAATGGTTCAGCTCTAACAGTCACCATTTATAATATTCAAATATATAATACAATCTATACACATAATGCCTCATATTTCAAGAGGTGACCAAATATCCAGATCACGGCAGATAACCTGAGTGATATTACTATTAACTCATAATACTCTATCTCATTTATTGTGCATATATTCATCTGGCTGGTTCGAACAAGCCTTTTGATATATAAACCCACTGAATGAAGCATCCGACAGTCTTTTGATACCTATAGTTTAAAAAGCTGAATCAATTGTTGGGGTTTTTACGAAATATGAAATACAAGCTGATTCCACACTTGTGAACAGTATTGGTGTGCAAGCCCTTCCATGGTGAGGGCCTGACTGACAGAGAAGGCCCAGAGCACAGTCGATGATTTTGCCCGCCGTCTCTGCTGCTCCGAATTTGACTTGGCGGGGAGTTGCCTCGTTCCTCTTCGTGGGTGGCTGCCGCGCGCTTTCCCAGAATGCCATGCTGCGTGCGAGTGTGTCCAGCGGTCCCTGGTGCTTGACGGAACCATGTGAGGCGAGTGTAGGCGGCGGCACATGGTTAGATCAAGCACAAGAGACAGCTGCACCAGGGGCCTGGGGCCCGGGGTGGGCCCGGGGCCAGAGTGGAGGAGCGGAGCGGAGAGAGGCAGGGAGAGAGGAGGAGAGTAGGAGGAGCAGGAGCAGCCAGGAGGAGGAACAGAGCAGGAAGCTGGGCCACCATGCAAAGGGGGGGCCGCCCCGTCGCATTTCCCCAACCGTGCTGTTACCGGGACAACAGCTCAACCCTCATAACACAAGCGCACAGACAGACAGACAGACAGACAGACACATAAGACTGACAGACAGACAGACAGACAGGACAGACAGGACAGACACACAAACAGTAAGACACTGCACACGAGAAAAGGAATGGAGCAAAGCCCTCTGCTGCTGTGCACACAAACACGCGTAATTGGTTTTGTACACTTATAAGGAGTCAAACCTGTGTCATAGGTATTTTAAAGGGACAGAAATTTGGTTAAAGGGCAAATCCGATGATTTTTTTAAACCCCTGTCTAAAGATATAAACAAAGCATGAGTGGTTGGGTGTGAAATGCACACTTCCCTGAGACTTTTTTTGTGAGATTCGCTGGCACCCAAACATTATTTTTGCATAAAAAACACTGTCCAAAGTAAACACAACCACCTACCAGACTGTGCGTTTACAACAATGCTTAAGTAATTTTACTAGTGTCGCTCTTTAATGGAGAAGGTATAGTGTTGAGCTCTTCAGCATATTCATTGGTACACCCTTAAAAATGACCATTAATCAATAATAGAAGAAAAGTTTTGAATTAACATTGACTCAGAGAGAAATACAATATCAAAATGAAACACAACCAGCTACCAAACTCTGTTTTTGCTACATTTTCGTAATTTTACTGGTGTTGCTCTTTAATGGAGCATGTAGAACAGCTGAACTGTTCAGCATATTCATTGGTGCACCCTTAAACTTGACTATTAACCAATAATGATAGAAGAAATTAGTGTTGACCCTGACACACAGACACATTGGACTGTACTGGTTTTGAGGCTGGTCCTGAGTACTACAACACTAGGTTACAATGAACCATTTCACACCACATCACTCTGAAAAACTCAGAAAGAGAATCTTACAAATGAAAAAGTTCTTTTGAGTGTGACAATATGTAACTAACTGTAACAGTCTGAAACCTTAACTCCAACAAACCTAACCTACCCGTTTAAAAAAGCAGTTTGCCTCGTATTTTTCTTTAAACAATGTCGTTTGTCCCTATTTTCTCTATTTGTCCTATACAGTCAGGACATTTTTGCTCAAGAAACAAACACACACACACACACACACACAGACACACGCACTTGGCTTCTGCAGCTTTTGGAGGCTCTTGGGAGCAGCCAGTGTGTGTTCCGGCTCTCCCACTGCGTTTGTTTCTATGTTGCAGTATGGACAGAGGCAGGGCTGTAATTAGGAAAATCCAGGGGTTAATATCAAAGCAAGCAGCGGCCGCACACTTCACGAGGCCAGGCGTTCTGAAGGCCCCCCCCCACACGCCCTCACTCACTACTCTCTTTGGTTATGGATCATTCATCATAACAGTACTGTGCATCCTAAGACTCCATCTCAAAGCATTCTGCTGGGTTTGTATTGCACTGAGCCTCCTGGTGATGTTCCCATGAGCACTCTGAAGCCTGGCAGTGTGTATGTAGAACTGCTCCAGGCCTGAGGATGCCACACAGCTCTCCAAGGAGAATAAACACACACATATATAGTGCACAGATGCACACTCACACGCACATACACACAAACAATCCGGCCTGTAAATCTCTTCAGTGATGTGTTCCATTGAATTCACTGTGTAACACACACTGTTTGGCACTGTATGGATAGAGGAAATGATTAGCTGTGAAGGCAGAGGCCCAAGTGGATTTTCGTGTGGAATTTTCTGTGCTAGTGTATTAGGTGGACCTACATTGTGTCTGGCCATTATATCAGGAAAAATAAGTATTTAGAAATAAGTACCCTGCTTAGGTGTTTGGTATCTACAGTAATCAGCTACTCTGTATCCATCAAAACAGGACCACCAAATATTATAAATATTTAAGGGACAATGGTTTTGGACACTCCTTAATGTTTAGAGAAACATTGCCAATAGAATAAGACTCTCTAGAGCAGATAAACATGGACCTACTGGCACCACGCCTAATGCCAGGCATTGACTAGAAGGGTGTAAAGCTCTCAGCACTGAGCTGTGGAGAATTGGACCTGTGTTCTCTGGAATGATGGAGCTCCATCCAACACTTTTGGGATTGTGTTGAAGATGAGGTGAGGTGGGGATCATCCTAATATCCTGACTTCCCCAATGCTCTTGTCAATGAATGCAATCAACTACCCACAGTAATGTTTCAAAATCTGCACAGCAGAGATAATTACTCCAACAAAAGCAGGATAAACTCGTTTAATAGCCTTCATTTCAGAAGAAACAATGAATGAGCAGGTGTCCCAAGACTTTTGTCCATATAATGTATTCGGTTGGTGCACCAACAGTCACATTCGAGTATGTTAAAACCAATGTCTGATACACAGGTCACATTACAATGCCACTACCATGTTAACATCTGGTTAGTTGTGGTCCTATGGTGATCTTTTTTCATTAAAGGAAAGGGTAGGAGGCGGATGAAGTGTGCACTAGTAGATTTTGTGTGTGTGTGCCTGTGTGTGTGTGTGTAAAGGCATTTGTGTGTGTGTGTGTGTGTGTGTGTGTGTGTGTGTGTGTGTGTGTGTGAATGTAAGGGGGACTCTACCTGTGCAGCGGAACTTCTTGCCCTTGATCTGGCTGATGCGCTTGTTGGCGAGGCGGCGCGGGTTACTGCAGCGCGCCCCGCTGGTCTCGATGGGGTTATCAAACAGGTAGTCAGCCAGCCACTTCAGGTGGCAGTCACACATGAAGGGGTTCTGAGCAAGGTGCCTGAAGAGGTCAGAGGATCAGGGGAAAGAGAAAATAGTGAACATTTTATTGCAGTCCTTTCCCTGGACCCCTCTTGTCTTGTGGAACTTAGTGTTTCCTTTATTCTATCACACCGCCTCAACTCAAGAGTGTGTTGGTATTTAGTGCGTTGGTTCATTCTTAGAACCCACAACCACTGTGTGATGAATTATCAGCAAGTAATCCAGCTTGGAAAACAGCTAAAATTCACTTCTTTCCAACTGAATTAAATCCCAGTTTCAATGTAATAGGAGCTTCCAGTACATATTTATTGCTCTGCATGCTCAACCTGCATGCAGATTCTGACCTGATCAGCGAGAGGGGGCAGGGCTAATTATGTCACTGCTCCAGATATTGGTTTACAATAATTTTTTTTTTAATTTTAATTTTAATTTTTTGTCACTATGAGCCAGAAAAACACAATATTGTAGCAATAAGTAAAAGTGTGATGAAAACATGGTCAAATTCATACAAATATTTAAATTCTGTTAAGACAGGTTTGATTAGCCTAGAATCTCCTGAAAATAACAATATCTGGCATGATTGACTGGCCTATAAACAGCCTAGGGTTCTAAAAGTTAAGCATGTCAGAGCAGCAGAAACACAACAAAATCTGCATGCAATGCAGGGAATGGAACTGCTGCTATGGAGTTTTACCCACATTATGTGATTGATCAATTAAACATAAATCAGTTAATGCAAATAAGTGCAAAAGCGAGTTCAAACTACTTAACAGAAATTCCAAACTACTTAAATTACTTCCAATGTAAAGTTATAGTTCTAATAAAGGCCCTATTCTTTTAGAAACTCCTGAGTGGCTCCATTATTATATAATAATTATATAATAGCCTGATTATTTGCCACTCTATTAGCAGCTAATTAACTTTCCTGATTAAAAAACAAGGTGACCAGTGATTGTGGGGTATGAATTGTGGAGGTAAAATTTTATAAGCAGTGGTTGCTTAGAGACTGGAGTGTGCTGAAGTGGACTGAGGCGTGCATTTGTGTGTGTGTGTGTGTAAGTGTGTGTGTGTATGTGAGAAAACTCACAGGGTCTTGATGGAGCGGAGCGGAGTAAACAGGCCTTTGCTGATGGTCTGCAGCTTGTTGTCATAGAGAGAGAGCAGATTAAGGCTCTGCAGGTCTTTGAAGGTGTTCACCCTCAGACAGTTGATTTTGTTGGCGTTGAGCAGCCTGGGTGGGCAAAAAGAGTCAGACAGTGTGGGGTCTGATAACACAACCTACATCACAGCAGAGCCCATCTGTCATAATGCAGCGGGCTCTCTTTACAGCATAATAGTGTCAGGCAGGTTAAGTGAAGTTAAGAGTGTGTGAAGATTTTATGGACAGATTTTAAACTGAGGGTTTATAGTAAACAAGTGAAATTAGTTTCTAAAATGAAGGTCTATCGAAGGTCTATTTGCACCTGTGAATACATAAATATTTACTTTAGTGATTTTTAATCACATTGTGCATGAAACATAGTGTAACAATGGAACACCTTCACAGGTAGAGAAATGATTTTGATGCTTATTTTAACAATTACATTGCAAACAATATAATATAATATAATATAATATAATATAATATAATATAATATAATATAATATAATATAATAATTAAATATATACAGTCTTATGCAAAGGTTTGTGTACTCCTGGTTAAATTTGTTGATTTTCTAAAAAAAAACAAAAAACAAAACATTTAAAACCTTTTGATGACAGTAATTTCACAACAAACAAAATAAAATAATGTTGTGTGTGACCGTGGTCAATGTAATGTTTATTAGTTTAAGTTTGAGTATATGAGTATAAAACTTTGCTTTTTTATTTTAAAATGTGGTTTCATTAAGTTTCCCAGCATTGATTTTAAATTTTATTTCTGCTTGTCATAATCAAGACTGGAAAAATTATGTCCATTTTTGCATCCTGTAATGGGAATGGTAAACTACACTATCGGAAGGGGGGGGGTTAGGCAATGCTAATCTGTGATTACTCAGAGAGACTGAGAAGAAGGAGGTTGCTGTGTATCCAGCAAGCTGATTGGCACGTTTTGCTTAAGCGAAAGACTCTATCCATGAAACATGCTAATGGAGTATGTAAATAAATCTGAAAACCCTCATTTTAATTTTTTTTTTCTGGAATTCAGGAAAAACAATAAAATATAATTTCTTCTGTACTCGTCTATTCTAATATTCCAAGTGAAAAAAATAAAATAAAGTAAATAAAGTAAAATAAAATAAAGTTTTACACTCAATTTTATATTCTCAAACAGTCAGACAACTGAAATGATAAGGTGCTTACACATTTTAAGTGGTTAAACAGATTACACTGACCAACAGTAATGGTACATTATTATGTTTTATTTTTCCCTGAATATGTTAAATTTTGAACTATTTTTTAAATTACCTTTATCCTGTAAATAATTTGTTTTTATTATAACATAAAATATAACATTGACATAATTCGTGATAAATCACCATATCAATGGTTAGTAAAATTCCTTTATAATTCTGGTAAATCTGATGAGTGGCATCGGTGGCTGTAAACTTACTTTTATTGGAAAAGCTCTGATTTCAGAGGTGTTTCAGCTTCAATGATACTGTATAACAGAACAAACTACATTGTACACTTGAATTACACCCGAATTACACCTAAATTACATGCCTCATATGGCATAGCAATGGTAGAATGACCTCCAATTACATTTGTCTTTTTCTCCGATTTTCATTTCCTACCATGTGAAACAGCTGTGTCTGAATTTTTCGACTGTTACTGTATACAACACAACTTGTTTATACTACCAGAATCTTTAACCTTGGATTTGGGGGGATCCATACACAGAACTGAGTAAAGTAGTCTAGATCTTCGGTTATTATTGGCCCTTCAAGCCCTTTTCTCCTGGCCATTCCGTGAAAGACTTCCAGAATATAACGGACAGACGTTTCACTTTTGCTTCTGCTTCACTGAATCTGAAGCACACCTCTCACTCTGAGTGGCTTTATGTCTCATTTCCATGCTGCCAGCAGCATCAGTAATGCTGTAAATTCACGATGGCACTGTGTCCTTCTTGATCTGGATACTGTTGGAATACCAAACAGCATAGAATAATGCGAACCACGCACATCACGTACATTAATTCTTTAAACCAGATCGGACTTTTGATTACAGACCTGTAGAATGCGGATACTTTGGATAAGCAGCAGCACAGACCAGTACAATCAATATTCTTTGGGGGAGCTTCTTTGTGTGTCACATCCTTACTACCACATTTTGCTGCTTAATTAACACAATATAGACACCTATAACTACCTGCGGGGGGCGCTATATAGTACTAGAAGGAACACTACAGTACATGTATTACTGCGGTGTACTTTGTTTACAGGAGTGACATTTAGAATATGCAACAGAATATTTCCTTTAAATTTGCTCATTTTTGTCAATAATTGTGGAAGTGATCTAACGTATTTATATGGAAAGGATGCATGTATTCGACGTCTGATTCAAAATGCATTTTTTCCCTTTTTTTCTGTGTGCCACATTACAGCAACAGCTGGATATTGTTGTGGAAAATGTTCACTCGATCAGCGCAATCACGCTTCAAGTAGAGTGTGCAGATGATCACGGGGTAAACAGCACCAGGGTGTCATGCAAGAGCAGTATTTCGTATCAGTGGCACTTTTCTTTTGTTCTTCCTTCCTTTTTGTGCATGATGTTGATGCCCTGGTGTAGCGTAGTGCTGTTCTAGAGCTGGCCCTCCTCTTCCATGTCCCTACCCTGCCACCTCAGTGTCTCTCCTGCTTAGCTTGCCTGACAATTAACTAACGCTAGGCCTGTGCTTAATTACTGAAAGCCATTCTAATGAGCTTTTGTCTCGGAGCGAACGCACGCATCGTTAGTCTGCTCACAGGGAGAACTAATTAGGTTTGGGGATTTCAAAAAACTGGCAAAACAAGGGATCCCCATTCACAACAATGCGGCTCAAAAACAAGGTCCACAAAGGCTTCTGGGTGCTTTGCGGAATGCTTTAAGGCGTTCCTTCGGAAGGGCACTTACTAACTGGACCCATTAGAGAGAGAAGGCTGTAATTGGCAAAAGCATAGGTAATTTGACTCATTAGGGCAGTTGACAAGGCAAATGCTGGAAAGTGCATGGCTGTGCTGCTGGAGCTTGCGTGCTTCAGGCCCCGATAATAACTTGCTGACGTGTGCTCACTCGACTCGATTCAGATCCATCGACTTGGGAGTGAGGAAGCTGCCGGACTATCAAAATTTACCCATCTCCACAAATCATTAGAGGCAGCACAAACAGGCCCATTAAAGCGCGCAGATTTCCACAAATTAGAGCACTAAACACAGGCATTATGTTTGAGCAATGTTTCTGTGTCTACATCAATATAACTAGGTGTGAGAGATATGCTTGGTAATCAGGTCCAATTTAAATGCTAATGATGTTAGGTACACCCCACGAAAAAAAGAGAGGGGGCGTAGAAAACAGACGAGATCTTGGTGTGTCTTCCTCGAGCGATTCATCCAAATGGTCCATTTCATAGTTGGAAGAGGTTTCAGGCTTCAAAACGCTTCGTTCTTTTTGTTCTTTTTGCTTGACTTCTTTTTATGGGGAGAGGTGGGAGAAATGAAATAGCTCTTCCTCCAGTGGCATGCATGTGTCAGTACACCCGCACACACACACACACACACACACACACACACACACACACAGACACACACACACACAGACACACACACACCACAACACACATGCTGTAAATGCTCTCTCTCTCACACACACACACCCACACACATATACACACAGACTTATAGAGTGGGAACTGTACTCACAGCAGTTGCAGGGAGACCAGGCCATCAAACAGCCCCTTGGGTATCTCAGCAATTTTGTTTCCATACAGGACCCTGCAGGAAGGAACAGATGCAACCAAAAGAAAGGCCAGTATATCAAGTCAGTACAGTCACTGTGTGTGTGTCTGTGTGTGTGTGTGTGTGTGTGTGTGTGTGTGTGTATGTGTGTTAGTCTGTATATTTGCTTGCGTGTGTACACTGTATGTTAAATGCTTGGGGACAACATTCCTTGTGTAGGAATTGTTTGGATTTAAACATTTCAATTTTTAAAAAATATTTTTTTAAAACTTGGGAAGACTTTGGAAAAAGATGACTAATATTTCCAAAAAGCAGCACCGTTACTGTTACAAGCACAGTTACATCATCGCTGTTATCAAAAAAAAAACATGTATCCCCAAAATGGGAACTTTACAGCAGAAGGAAAAAAAAACTTGGAAGACTATAGTCCATCTATTTCTCTAGTCAGGACACCACAGGACCACCAAAGAGCAGGTATTATGTGAGTGGTGGGTCGTTCTCAGCACTGCAGTGTGTTGTACTGGTTTGAGTGGTTCCGACACAGCAAGATGTAAAGTCACAGAGCGAAACTCATCTGTTTCTGATAATATTGACAGTGAATGTAAAAACAAGGAGGTTGTCCTGATGTAATGGTTGATCATTCATTCATGTTCTTATCCACTTTCTCATGTTCAGGTTTGTGGTGGGTCCAGAGCCTGCCTGGAATCAATGAGTATAAAACCTGAGTGGGGATCGAGCCCACAAGCCCAGGAACTTGGAGCTGTTTGGACACATGGCTCCACAATGCTGCCCGTGTCAATATGTGCTTTCAGTGTTTCATATATGAAGATAAACTGACAAAGAAATGATCTACACTGATGTCTTCTGTACGGTCTTTTTTAACATAGTGAACTCTTTCACTTGCTCTCATAAGAAACCGTCCAGCCTATATAATACCATATCTGTCTGTTTCATCTGTAAGGTACGGTCCATTACCACAGGCAATCATTTCAACACGTTCCCCTGTACTGGGTTAGGGTGTAGTTACGGGGGATTTCTGACTGCTCAGAAAATACAGTCCTTCTGCGCCAGGAAAACAAATATAACATGTTTTGATGTTTCGTAATGCGGGGTTCGTAGAGTACAGAGTACACACTTTGGCAGATTTTAGCACACAATCACTGATTATAATAATAAACCATAAGTTGTGTCACAGACAACGGTTAATGGAACATTTCAGAAATTTGGCCATTTTACAGGAGAATGAAAAAAAAAGATTTCAGTGGAAGTCAATGAAAACAATATTTTATTCAAGTCATTTTGAAGCATTTCTATGAACCTCTACCACAATATCGTTTCAAAAAGTGGAAAACATAAAAATGGAGATTGTTCGCAATATTATTTTGCCGTGTTTATTTAAACTCATTGTTAAACCTATGAAAATATGGTGGTCCGAACTTTTGGATACAACTGATTGGTAATCAACAAAGCTTAGTATAGATACAAGTAGAATAAATGACTGCTGCATAAAAGAGAAATTCACAATATTCAATCATTTATCTCAAGCGTCTACAAGCATTTGTCTCACTCTTGCCCACAATGTAGACATTTCGGCCCGGTCCTCGCAGCAGTCCCACAGACTTGCTTTTAGTGGTCTTAACTGTGCTGTTACTGCATTGTTCAGGGCACTTTCCACAACTCTCCTGACCATCTACAGGCTCCGCTTTTTCATATCATATTAACACACAGTTCATGAGTTTTTCACGCAAATATTTGCAATGAGATTCTTAGGTTGCTATTGATTATTTGGCCGTTTTCCTTTATATTTAATATGCAAGGTGATAATTCCATGATTATTATCATTTTAGATAGACTCTTTATTCAATTGCAGGAATTTTATACATGTGCTCCTGCCCTCACTGGATTGATTACCCACCCACTACCATGCATGATCATAAGATATCATGATACTGATATTGTGAAATGATTTTTGTTCTGTGGCGTTCTACAGGAATGCAGACCTTCTGTAAAAGTAAGTTAATTAGCCTCTACCCGTGCGGTACTGTTAACATGCGATCGTTACCTGGAAGGTGAGATCAGTAATGGTGTGCTGGGTTTAAAATTTCATTATTAGCTACAGTGAATGATGTAGGTCAACAGGCAAGTTAGTGGTTGACAACCTCTTTATAGTGATGTCTCTTGGACATTACACTTCCTAAATGTCCCCCTCGACCTGTAACCCAGGCCCCACCTAAAACGAACTTCTGGCTATGCCTCTGGCTCTCAGTGGAGCAGAAAATCTGTTGACTCAACAGCACATTTGTGGTCGATGCCAATGGGCAGGTGTGGTTTTGAGTCAATTGAGAGTGTTTTCTGTTCTTCTCTAAGCACAGGAACATGACTGTGTAAGGTACGCAAGTGTATACAGATGCTGCAGACAGAGATTAGGCTGAAAAATGCTGTTGTACTCATTTAATATGAGCGCACAAGTGCATGCCATCTCATGTGCCCTGTTGTTTCATTACCATTGTGAGTGAGTGGCTCTTTAACTGCCGCGTGTGTAAATGAGCTAAGCGTGGTGAGGCTGAGGCCTGTCACTGGCCCAGCTGTGCGGGCAGGGCCTTAGGAGATGAATCTTATGGAATTAATATGCAAGGGATGCAGCTACTGTCTCATTCTGATTTGCTCAGGTGCTGTAAATGAAAGCCTGCTCTTTTGTTCACACCACAGCAGATGTCAGCCATACACCCACACCCACACACACACACACACATATGCATACACACGTTCCCATGCATGGATGGGGAGGTTATTTGTACAGTGTGTTACCGCTGTTGTGTCGCCCCCTACACTCATTCATTTCTCTCAGCTGACAGCTGTCTCATCACTGTTGGCCACGCAACCCCGGGTAATCCAGAACATTCCAGATCAAATGGGCTCTTTATGATGTGTTGTTGTGTCAACATGCGTATGAATTTGTAACATGTAGTCAGGTGTGTGTCAGTGGGGTTTTGTTTGAAGCTACAGTGTCAATTCAAAAGCTCTGCAACACATAGGAATATGCCAGATAAACACCCTGAGGACCAAAGTACTGGGAAACCTGCTCATTCATTGCTTCCTCCAAATAAATAGGATTCAATGAGTTTATCCTGTGTCTGTAGGAGTTACTGTCTGCACTGTCCAGGAAATGCTTTCTGCTACATTTTTGAGCATTGCTGTAGGAATTTGATTGATTGCGTTCAGTAATAAGAATGTCAGTTGGAAGATCACCAACCCACCTCATTGCCAACTCGCCAAGTCATCCATCCCAAAGCAGACATATTGGAGCACATAAATATTTGTCCATACATTTTTGGACATATAGTGTATGTTCCTGAATTTCAGCTGCAGCTGACTGTACAAAAACTGTGTGTAGGCCTGCCTGCCTACTAATATATAAACATCTGCTTTCAATAACTGAAATAGTGTTTAACTAAAGGAAAAAACTCTCTCAGAACGTGTTTGATGCTCATATCTCTGCCTCGCTGCTATGTCTGCTGTCTGTGTTAATGTAACTCTGTCAACAACATCTGTCAATAACATATTGTCTGGTCTTTTGAGACAACAGATTTACCCCAGTTCTTTTTAATGTACAGGGAAACTGTTCAAATGTCTGATCTCAAGAGCTAAAATTGTGTTATTCTGATGCCAAACACATTCAGAATGTGCTCAAGGCTTAGTTCTCCATCCAACTGCTGTGTCCACTGTCATCATTAAAGTCTCTCAGAATCATGCCTTTTGAGACCCTACAGCAAATTTACACCTGTTATTAAACTTGCTGCTGTCCAATAAAAAAACAAGTATTTCCATTTTGGTCCAGTTTATTTTTCCTCATTATTTGAACCCTGCTCTGAACACCATGTACATATTTCTGGATGAACATACCAATAAAATGCTCCAAAATTACTATGAACTATGCTTATTATTTATATTAACAAATCATATATATTATTCATAGATGACTTAATATTAACTTCAAATAAAAGTCTGTGTGTGTGTGTGTGTGTGTGTGTGTGTGTGTGTGTGTGTGTGTGTGTGTGTGTGTGTGTGTGTGTTTACACTCAAACACTTACAGCGAGGTGAGGGAACGCAGGCCACTGAAGGCGTCATCAGCGATATCCGAAATATGATTCTTGCTCAGATCTCTGAAAACACACAGGTGATACAGATGTTAAAACGCACTCCTGCTGCTACAGTGACATTAGCATCAGAAATCTGGGCAGTTCTTCACATGAACGTTAGAAAAAATGTAGAACAACAGTAGAAAAATAGGAATGGATGATGTGGAGGGGATAAATCACAACATTAACCCTTTTAATGTAATAGAAACAGACAGCTATGATTTATAACTAATTCTTATTTATAAAGTATGTACATCGTAAGTAGCCACTGGGAATAACTTGCTTAGCAAGTACAAATGTTGTCCAGTATTGAATTAGATTCAGTGTTTGATACCAGTTTTACATTATATATTAATGTACATAAATTTTATATTATATTACATTATATTATATTATATTATAATTATATTATATTATATTATAATTATAATAGTATAATAATATATAGTTGATTATCATATTGATCTGAGCTGGTTATCACTGTGTTATTCACTTTTCAGGCCTTCAGTGACCAGGGCCTTCACACCCTGAATTTTTATAAAAGTAAAAGTCAAAATAGAAATCAAAGTAACTTTTCTATTAATTGAAACATTGGTATGAATCTGATCATTAAATTTGACTCCTTCTTCTGCCAGTTTGGTAGTGCTAATTAACCCACCCACTCACTGCCCCCATCACTTTCAATGCCCCAACACTAGGAGGGTGAATACTGTTCCTTATCTCTTTATTATAGTATATATGTAAGTATTGTTTCTTATTGATATGTTGTATCAGTGCCTGAGAGAAATTATTTTTTTTTGTATTTTGACATTAAAATACATCATATTTTAATGTCTATTTCAGTTTCAGTGTTATTTTGGATATTATCCTGGTCCTGGCCACTCAGTGCTGATTATCACTCATTTATCACTTGCTTTTAAGTTAATATTGAGGTAAGACTCCTCTTTATAATGAAATCAACCTGCACTTGTACTTTTCCCAGATTACATTAAAACCAGTTGTCATAAACAGAGATCACCTGTCACAACTCTAGCATTATTTTGGGGTATAAAGGGTTAACTGAGGGCTGAGATGGTATCTAAATTAGATAGTCTACATGTCCTGCTTACATACCCAAGATAACTGGACTGGACTTAAGTACCATTGAAGAACCTCAGAATGGAAATGTATTAACAGCACACTCACAGCAGATCTCCACATGCCATGGATTTAATAATGTTTCTGCAAATAGAGGCTAATACTCACATCCTCTTCAGCTTCTTATATGGAGAGAAAGCTCCGGGAGGGATGCTCTTAATCAGGTTTTGCTCCAGACGACTGCAGAAGAAACAGGATAATATGTTATATGCAGCTGTTGCTGTACTGGCCAACACAGCTAAACCAAAACATGCCGTGTCTAGCAACATACGGTCATCAGGGTCTCTTTACTCTTGATTGTACTCTGTGCATGTGTTGATGTGTTTTTGTGTGTGTGTGTGTGTGTGTGAGAGTCTGAGTTTGTGTGTGTGTGTCATGGTGTGTTGCCCTGGTGATGTGGAGCATGGCAAGGCCACAGTAAGTCATGGACAGAGTCATTAGTCTGTGTGAGAAATGGGTCCAACTCTAGCGTTCCCTGCCCCTCCCTCCCACCCCCTGACCACCACTGTCCCTTTCTCTCTCGGCAATCCATCCCTGTCAAGACTGCACGGACTCACACACTCACACACGCTGCACACCCACTGGCCTGTATAGCACATAGACACTGATGTATACACGCGCGCGCACACACACACACACACACACACACACACACACACACACACACTACTGCTGGCTTGTATACACAACAGGGGTGGACTGATATGACTGAGTACAGCTGATTACAATTTTATCAGTTCAAATCATAGCTGATAACAGATCCTGATGATTTGTTGGTTGCCACCATCTCTGGGATTGAACTTACAATATCCTGAAGATCTTGTAAACCCCTGATTATGCCGCTGACGAAACCAGCATGAGTTGCATGCGTCATGGCAAAGCACATAGTTCCCACTGAGGAACCAAATATGAACCCATGAACTTTCACTAACAAAGGATAACAGCAGTCTGAAATGGTGCAATTGACACCATAAAGGTAAGCATTGCAAACATATATTATCCACAACTGACCTTATTAGACGTTTTTATTTTCGATAAAATATTTTGTTTTCAAAAAATGAAAACCAGGACAAAAATGGGAAAAAGATGGTAACAAAATAC
>CM067512.1:24173126-24228126 GCA_034509495.1 Acestrorhynchus altus
CGATTGTGGTTTGAGTCCAACGGTGGAAAAGTGGTGTAGCGACAAGGCCTCAAATGGGAGCCGTCTCTAACCAGACTCATGTAACTCCTATGCAAGCAGACCTCTGAGATGTCTACACCTGAAGACCTTCACTTACCTCCAAATCACAGAGCTCGATGAAAGATTCAGTGCTTGAATTCTTATTCGTACATGCCACGAATACATGTATGGATTCAAAATACAATGGCTTGTACATTCCCAAGCGCCACGTGGTAACACACACTCTGTGTTTGTTTAACTCAAATAAATACTATAAGCATTTATTCAAGTGGAAAAACGTGTTACATTTTTGTTACCACAGTATGTTTCATTACAACTGACATATTTTCTTGGTTGGTTTGCAATAAACTGAACTGAACAGTTTGAGAATAACACTGTTATAGCTATAACCATTTCACATCGTTTTGGTTGTTTTTACCCATCATGTATGTTGTTGTAAGGAAAATTTGTTCTAATGTATCACTATTTTGTTATCTTAAACATTACACATGAAATTTAGAAGACATTTAAATTCACTGGTGGTTGGGGTAGTAAACAAAGTAACTATTTTGTCATGTGGCCATTGTGCTCCCTGGATCATATTCCCACCACTGTGAGCTGAACCACATCAGACAATGTGTGAAATATGCAGAAATTATTACGAGTAAAATCCATTGACATTTAGGCCCAAAAGTGGGCATTCTGTCCCTGACGTATTTTAGATGTTTCTGCCTGAAATCTTACACAACGCCTTAAAGCTATAACAGAGTAATGACCCAGCATGCGGTGGTTACACCACAGTGGACGTGTAGCTTCACTGAGCGATGCCCTTCCACACACCACCCCAGACAAAAGCTGAATACTCACAGAGTCCGCAGCTTGGGCATGTGGTTGAAGCTGGACAGTGGGATGAGGGTGATGTTGTTGTTGTTGAGAGTGCTGGAAGGCAGAAGAGAGACAGAAAAGATCAGACCACTGTATTGATCCAGTGGAGCTTCACACACAGACTGAATAGCAGGAGCATGTTTTTAGTGGAACAAGAAGGGCTGGGGTCTTCAAAACAAAGACACAAACCCAAACAGTTTTGCTAATGGGAGAGTCATGGCAGATTTGCTGTATGTCTGTATTGACGATGCCTCGATGGATTAGGAGGAGTGTGCTCTTTTGGAAAGATATTAGGACATAATCGCTAAACTGAAGTAAATCCTAAAATTAGTTCAGCATCGTTTAGGGTAATCCTCTACTTCAGGATATACACATACACACACATGCGCGTGCGCACACACACACACACGTCGGATTACTGCAAAACTTGGCATACAGTTCTGTCTCAGGCAGATACGTAAATGATTACAGGTGTGGTCTGATTAGACACTGGGCCTTGGCACAAGAAGGCGCAAAATTGCTTCCACTGCTGCCCTTTAAAAAGGCTCTCAAGGGTTACTTTTGGGTAGTGAACCTCTTGGTAAGAGACTGTTGACTGCTAGACGTGCCTCTATGATGCACTCAAAGACATTTTGAGACAGACAGACATTTGAGGCGACATACTGGCTGTTCTGACTAAGCCATTGTTGCCTTTATTTGCAGTGCTGTTTAGAACAAGAAACCTCAAAAAACCTGCAATGGACTGGAACCATATCGTCTTTAGACACAAATGAGGGTTGAGTATGGAGGCAAATCCTGTCTTCAATGTGGAGTGCCTCAACTGATGGGGAGCCATTGTATATGACAGTCATCACCTCTAGTAGAGATATGATGGACACTAAGATCTACCACATGTGTTGATTCTCATGGCAGGGCTTCCAAATGGCATTTTTCAGCAGGATAATGCTCACACACAGTAATATCTGCAACTGGTCACCAGATTTATTGCCAATCAAGCATTTATGGGACCAGCTGGGATGCCATGCTGGGTAACCTATGAGTGTTCAGGATCGAAAGGCCCAGCTACAACATCTGTGGGCAAATGTGCTACAGGTTGACATACAGAACCAGTATGCCTCCATGACCAACTGTCTAATCTTGTATCTAGGCTAAAGGTTTCCCAACAGAGCCTCCTTTCAATTGTATAATTTACATATTTCATAATTACATTCACCAAAAACCAAAAACTCCTTCTTCTTGATACATTATTGTTTTGTCAATGAGTGTGTGTGTGTGTGTGTGTGTGTGTGTGTGTGTGTGTGTGTGTGTGTCTGTGTGGTTCCCAGACATATATAATGCATGACTGGTGTGTGTCCACAGCAGCATATAATCGGCTTTAAGGCATCATGGCCAGTGTCTGCAGCTGTAAGCATGGCAAGCAAGCTCCTCTGCTTCCTGCCAGAGCAGCAGCCCTCCTCATTAGTGTTAGTTAGCCACCTTAATCTTGTAATAAAGCCGCACTACCAAACCCATTGCTTACAGCACCCTGCCTTCAAGGAAGACATAGAGGGCCTGAGACTTGTGAACTGTGCCTGTAAAGTTTCCTAAGCAGTCTTTGGTTTGGATTTTATTTGGATGTCAATGCATTCATTTGAACATGTGAATAACGGATCATATCCACAAAACCAAATGCGATTTTTGGACAAAACATTCATCATTTTGCTAACTTTGTACCCACTGTTTCAATCACTGCTGTCTCTAGTGTCTGCATGGTGACAACCAAGCTCAAGGATTGGTTGTGTCCCAGCAACTTTCCAAAATGGAAAGTATGTGATGCGACCAGGCTGGGAGCAGGGTGAAGGCGAATGCTTGCTTCCTCTGACAAATGAAGCACATGAAGCACCAACTCGTCTTTGCAAACTACCTACTAACATAAAATCAGTGGGCAGCTCAGTATGCTTGGAGGACAGTGTTAACTGCCAGTTCTGCTATGTTAGCTAACAGACGTCAGTGATGGCAAGTATCACGCTGATTGATGGGGAGAGGGAGGATTATTCTACCCACTTAGAGACAGCAAGGCCAGAAATGCTGACTTTGATTCCAAGGTCCTTAAGGTCCTTTAAACTTAACAAGGTTCTCCACACTTTACATCATTTACAAAAAATTCTCTAAGCAACCATCCATTGTGAGTAACCTTTTTGAGCTCGGCTTCCAGCCAAAGTCTGCTTATTAAAGAGGTTTGAAGGCACATGGTGTTGGGGAAGCTCCTCAGAAAACGCCTCTAGTTTTACAGTAGAGAGCCACTTGGGGAACCGTTGCGGCTCAAGAAGTGACGCCAACTCAGCACACCACTGGACCCGCCAAGCCTTTGCCTTTCACTCACAAGCAGCTAATTCAATCTAAACCTCCTCATAAACAAGGGAGGAAGATGGATATGACCACAGGATAATATGTTTCACCATTTCTGCGATCCGACTCATAACTCCAACCATGGAAAATCCCCAGCAACAGCACTGCTTAAAGACCAAACTGAGATGAAAAAAGGTTCACACAAATAAGAGCAAAAAAGAATGGCTCCATAACATCAAATTCTTGCGGAACCTTTAATGACAATCTTAATATTGTTTTTGGCGTGTATCTGTGAGGGGAACACTTTATTAAGACAGAGAAAGAAAGAAAGAAAGAAAGAAAGAAAGAAAGAAAGAAAGAAAGAAAGAAAGAAAGAAAGAAAGAAAGGAAACGTCTCAATGGTATGGAAAATTATTGTTATTCCAGAAAAATACACAGGGTGGAGGAATCAACATTCTAAGAGGCTGACCAAAAAACGCTTGAACATGATCTCCTCAAGGTTGCTTCACTGAGTTGCGGAGGCGAGAGCAGGGGAAGATCCCAAGGTGGAACACCCTGGTAAAATCTTGCTTCCACAAAGCAAGCATTCATTGTGTGATGGGTCATTCTCAGCACTGCAGTGACACTGACACGGTGATGGTGTGTTAGTGTGTGTTGCATTGATACGAGTGGATCAGACGCAGCAGTGCCGTGTCCATTAAGTGGACATTTAATGTAGAAACAGGGTGGTCATAATGTTATGGTTGATCGGTGTATATGCAGCTTGAGAGGAATATGAAAAAAGCAATAAGAACCCCCCTACACACTTTACCCACCCCGTTCTGCCCCAAAGTGCTCCTAACGGCTTGCACTAAAAGAGGTAGTGCTCTCCAACTCATCCATATTTCAACCGTCCAGTTTCCAGCTATAAAAAACTTGGATAAAAATAATCTTATATGGATTTTCGTCCTCCTAGGCATAGTGAGAGGAGGCTAACTCTTGACCATATGTCTGAGCCATAATGAGAGCGGGTCTCGGAAGGTATTATTGCATCTGTCAAGGCAGACAACGGACTTTCACAGGGTCCACCACCTAAATAGTTCTGCATGGATGTACAAAAGGGCCTGCTTCCAGAGGTTGATCTCTGACATGTGTCAAGGTGTCTCCCAAAGGCTGACCAAGAATCAGGACATTTGAGGAATCGCGACAGGGACCAAGTGATGAGTCTTCAGTGCCTCCATTCAAACTTCAACTGAATCAATGCTGGCTCCTCACTAATAAAACGCTGCCTTAGCTTAACAATGTAGCTTTATGATTTTATTTAAGGCCTTATTGACGCGCCGCTCAATGCTATTGAGCCGCTATTAGCCGCTCATTCACCTAGCCTTGCCTTCCGATGGCTAGGTGAACAAGCTTGTCTCGATGGGCCGTTTTTTGTTTTTTTTTTCTTCTTCTCTTTTTTTTCTTTTTTGTGTTTTTCTTTTCTTCTCTTTTCTTTTCCTGCCTATGTCAAGACAGCTTTCCCACAGTCAGAGAAAAGCTGAGGCTGGGGTCTGGAGAGCCCTCAGTGTTTCTCCAGCCCCTCATTAGAGAGGTTTTGGAGAGGGTCTGGGACACTTCCCTCTTGAAAGAGGATGAAATAAGAGAGAGGCTGGAAGCATGGGCTTCTGGGGGTGGGTGGGCAGGGGGTGGTGGTGCAGAGACAGAAGGAGAGAATGAGAGAGAGAGAGAGAGAGAGAGAGAGAGAGGGAGAGAGAGAGAGAGAGAGAGAGAGAGAGAGAGAGAGAGAGACAGACAGACAGACAGCTAGCACACCAGAGCACTCTGCAGCCATCTTTACACTGCTGACTCAATCTCTCACACTCACACGCAAACACACAGCTGAGGAACTGGGAACTGGGAAGCCACACAGGCACGCAATGCGACACGATAGTGCACTGTGCGTGTGTACTTCTGGCTGGATGAGGGCGGGCCACCACTCTTCTGTGTTCACACACATACCCCTTTGACTCCCCTCAAAGGGAAAAGGTCAAGAGTGACTTGTTTTGTCCAAAGGTGATGTTTCCCATGGGTGTCGGACTGGGCCGCTTTCTCTCACACTACAATACAGAGCTGCCACAAAGGTGAAGGGAGAATAATGAACACCGCCTAGTGCAGTGTACATCCTTTGATGTGATTTTTTTACCTGTAGATCACAAATCAAATTCCCAAATGCAGAATATTCCGCTTGTCCCATATTTGTGTTCACAAGTTCCTTAAATGAAGCACAGAAGTAAGCTCTTAATGTCAGCTGGGACTTTACAGGTACCTGTGGGCCCTTTTTCAAGTGCTTGGAATTGTTCCCAATGATTTACAGCCCTAGTTGAGCTGTACTGACATCCTAATGCTCATTAGTATGGATTAAAGAACTGTTTCAATACTGCTTGTTGCACTTTTGTACTGTTGGCACAGAAAAAAAAAAAATTATATTATGTTTCTTTACTAATAATATGTTTATGTTGTTACTGAAACAAATAAAAAAGCCTTTCGCAGACTTGAGCTTGAGTCTGGCCAAATGAATATTAATACTGTTATTAATAATTACTTTTAAATAATACAGCAAGTTAAAGGTTGGATTCTCAGACAAGGATTAATCTTACTGTATATTCCTATCTGAGGGAAATCACCATTCAGAAAGGTATTCGGTCCAAGTCTAATCTCTGTCAATAAAGTATAGCATAAGGATGCAGTGCCTGAGAAGCAAGGTGACATTTTCAAAATGTTTCCATGGCTCCAAAGGATGACCACGGCGGGTGTGTGCCCATGTCGGCTCTTTAGGCCAAACCGAATAAGTGGAGTGCCTCCAGATGGAAGCTAATTTCATTATGAGGGCCCAGGCTCCTTCACTTGTTGCGGCGTGACGGAATCCATCCGGCCAGGGATGAAAACGTTTGCCTTTGTTTTGCTAAGCGCTGAAGTTTCAGCTGCAGCGCAAAGCCGCAATCAGATGTCACCGCTCTAACTCAAATAAACTGGGTGAGGGTAAACAGGGAAATAACACGATCTGCCTTGCAAAATCCTGCGCATGTGGTTTGAATCTAAGTGCAGGCTTATTAAAAAAAAACATACTAAAACAACACTATACATTTTGAATTTTGCTCCCATTCATTAGGCAAGATTTATCCTCTTCAAGCACAAACTTATACTGAAGCATATCAATAAATAAAGTGCATCCGGAAAGTTCCAAAATCCAAAATTGACTACGTTCACTTTTCCCCATCAGAATTCTACACACAATACCCCATTATGACAAAATGAAAAAAGTTTCTTTGAAAGTTTTGCAAATGTATTACAAATAAAAAACACCGAAATTTAACATGTACATAAGTTTTCACAGCCTTTGCCATGACACTCAAAATTGAGCTCAGGTGCATCTTGTTTCCACTGATCATCCTTAAGATGCTTCTATAGCTTGATTGGAAAGGCAGTGCATCTAGAGTTTGCCAAAAGGCAACTAAAAGACTTTTGGATTGAATGCCAAGCATCACATCTGGATGAAACCAGGCTCTGCTCATCACCTAGCCAATACCATTCCTACAGTGAAGCATGGTGGTGGCAGCATCATGCTGTGGGGATGTTTTTCTGCAGCAGGAACTGGGAGACTAGGCAGCGTCAAGTAAAAATAACTGCAGTGAGGTACAGAGACATACTTATAACCTGCTCCAGAGTGCTCTGGACCTCAGACAGGGACAAAGGTTTATTTTCCAACAGGACAACAACCATAAGCACACAACTAAGATAAGAAAAGAGTGGCTTTGGGACAACTCTGTGAATGTCCATGAGTGGCCCAGCCAGAGCCCATACTTGAACCTGATTGAACATCTATAGAGATAACAATGGCAGTTGGTGAAGCTTGAGAGGTTCTGCAAAGAAGAATGGGAGAAACATTCCCAAACACAGGTGTGAACAGCATGTAACATCATACACAAAAAGGTGCTTCAACAAAGTATTGGACAAAGGCTGTGAATCCTTATGTACATTATATATATATATATATATATTTTTTATAAATTTGCAAAGATTTCATTTTCAAGATTTCTTTTCTCAGTGTGTCATTGTGGGGTATCGTGTATAGGATTCTGAGGGGAAAATGAATTGGATCCATTCTGGAATAAGTCTGTAACATAACATGCAAAAAGTGAAGCACTGTGAACACTTTCTGGATGCACTCTCTGGATATATATATGTATATCACATCAGACTCATATAAAGCACTCAGGCACTGCTTGTTTGGAACCTTATACTGTGTCACCCTAGAACTGTGAAACTAAACCACATAAAAAAAATACACTGTTGTAAGTTTTACAACTCACAAATGATAAACTACAATCCGGATCATACGTTTGAGTCCTGACAACCCTGTAGTCCTCCATTATCAAGAGTGTGAGTGGAGGAATGACTAATTTTGGGTTGGATAAACTAAGCACATTTGCTTGCATAACTGAGATAACAGAGGTTACTAAGATAAGTATATGATCAGTTCATCTATTTACCAATTAACCTAACTTTTATATCTGAATCTGATTAAGATTAAACCAGCGTTTCTCAACCCTGGTCCGGGAGGCACCCTGCCCTGCATATTTTAGGGCTTTCCGTGTTACCTGATTCAAATAATCAAATATTAAAAAAGCCCTTTCAACAGGTGCAGAAGATGTGTTTAGTGTGCTGGGCTGGGGTGCCTCCAGGACCAGGGTTGTGAAACACTGCCTTAAACTCTAGAACCTCTAGTTACTGTAGTTACCAAATAACAATCCTTAATGAAATACTACCATATTGATCTTCCTAGTCTGCTACATCTGTAGCATAAGTTGATTACCAGTCAGTGTTTTCAGCAAATTTCCCATTGGTTCAATAGAAAACAAACCAATTGACTTGAAATGTGCTTATAGTGGAAGTCACTGGGAAAATGCTGAATGTCCCCTCATGGTTCCTGTAATAATCGTGCTCTGTCTCAACAGGTTTAAAATATGTTACTGCACAGATGTGTGTATGCCTGTGATTGACTGTATGCTGCAGATGAAGAACTAGTTTAAGGAGTATGGGCCATGTTTTCTTTAAGGAAAATTAAGGAATGACTAAATGAGTGTGAGCAGAGCACGTGAGTGGATGTCGGGAGAGAAACAGGTAGCACAGCAAAGACAGACAGACGTGCTGCTCCGGCCCTTGATGAGGCCATTACAGCTTAAATGAGGACAGATTGAATCTAAGCTGTTCCCTCCCTCCCATCCCCCCACCGCTCCAGCTCTCACTGGCCTCCCAGGAGCAAATGATTAATTGTGTGCGGGGGTCCGACTGCTGGGATGCTGCCGGTCCACCCCCTCCTTCCCCTCTTGCTTTGGCGCAGACCAAGCAAAGATAAGGCAATGCGGGCACGAGAGTTGGCAAGGCAATTTCCTGTACAGGAAAGTGCCGTTTGGGAGCTAATGACGGGTCCCTCCCCCCAGCATAGCCCACTCCCCCCACCACATCCTCTAATCCATTCCCTCATTTAGCCACCGGCCTGCTCCCGCCATTCGCCTGCCTGTTGTCTGTCGCATAAAGCCTTCTATTGACTGAAAGGCAAGCTTTCAATCAGGCCGGGCAGAAAGTAAGATTGATCTGTCCTGTGGGAGGTGAACTGGTGTTAGAAATTAAAGATGCATGGAATATCTGATTTGCGACGAATCCCGTCTCCTCTTGCTCTCCTGCTCTCTCGCTCTCTCCCTGTTCTCTCTCCTTTAACCGCAGAGGGGCCATCACTTTCTAACTACCAGCGGAGAGGGCATTAGGCAGAGCAGAACAGGACTAATGTTTTTTACATGGGCTCTGAGGTTAGAAATGATTAGTATAAAAGGGCACAGAACCAAAAAAAGGGGAACAAGGTCCACTTCCACTGTTGCCTGGGTGAGCATTTAAAAGGTCACGCTCTGAGGCTTTTCTGGAGTGAAAAAAAAAAAACAAAAAAAAAAAACCCAAAAAGAACTTAAAACAGCCAAACCAAAAGCACCCAAGCACTGAACACTATATTTTTTCCTGACCTCTCCATAAGAAACACAGCACATTTCATGACTAATACAGTTAGCTTTCGATCTAACGCCCACTTATCTTACGCCAGAGCGGAACTGAGACTCCAGTTCGACCACAGAAACGTGATAGCGCCTCTTCTTTTGCTGCTTAACGGTTGGGCGTTTTCTCACCGAGAATAATTGTAGACATTTGTCCACTATCAACATAGTTATAATAAGAAAATGTCTTCAGAACATTTCTTTCATTGAGTCATGAAATCACCTTTAAATTATATTTACCGGATAAGTGGAATTTGCAAGCATGGTCCAGTGAACGGCTGAAACAGAGAGGAAAACTCTCTTTGGGCTGGAGTTCAGGGCGGTTTACTGGTAGGTGCATTGATAGGGCCCACAAACATCTGAGTCCGTCAGGGTTGGGCTGCGTGTGATCCCTTTGTATTAGTTTTGCTCCATCCACAAGCCCCTTCACCCTCTTAGCGGCCCACACCCAGAGCAGTTCACTGTGATTTTTCCCAGCATTCCTAATGGAATGGCCAGTCCATCCCTGCCTGACCTCCACTCCAAAGTTCTTGGAGTTCTTCCCCCTCTCTTATAGTCTCCACTCATTTTATCATGTCGCCGCTGTAACATAAAACATCTCATAATTTGAATTCTTTATAAAATCTTTAAACATTAGCTTAAAGGTTTCTATTTCAGGTTCTCGTTTCGCAAATACAAGGCTTTGGCGTGACAGCTGATGACATGGTCGAAGCTCACAAAACAAATGCACACAATTTTCTAGCTAAGAATGTTTTCCCTTCATCAAAGCCACCTCTGTAATTTGTTTGAACAAATGCTTCAAACCCTTGGACAGCGATAGAAGCAAGTGCCCCCCAGCTTGCCATAATTTGGCATGCTAATGAACAGCATGCGAAAGAGCTCTAAACAAAAGTGTGAAAACATCATTAAACTACGCTCACAGTTCAGAGTACATCTGCAGAATCAAAAGCAGAAGAATGCCTTTGGTGAACACAGCTCATGGTTTGCCCGTGGAACGACACCCGTTGAAGTCTCATAGACGTCCCCGCTAGGCCCGAATAAACTATCACAATAAACTCGCCCCGGTTGGAACGGGGCGGTCCGCGCCAAGCTGTCAAGAAAATGCACAGCGCACACATTGACAAATGACAGCGTTTGGCAGGACGCGGAGGATCGCTGCAAATGTGAAAATTTGGTGCCTCTTATCGATGTGCAGCAGGGAGAAAAGTCACCTTCAGAGCATGAGCGCACGAGAGAAAAGTCGCTGCACTTTCCTCCTCATAAAAAATGACACAGCCTGGCAAAAAAAAAAAAAAAAAGAAAAACATTCACATGATTTGACATTTGATTCGGAGCCAGAGTTTTCTGTACAAAAGTGCTTATAAAATATGCAGTGGTCCCAGAGCTCTGCAGAATATGTGTGCACAAGTGTGTGTGTGTGTGTGTGTGTGCGCGCATGTGCATGTGTGTACAGGCAGGACTGGAACTTGGGGGCAGCTCCCCATAACACTGGAAACATGCAATAGGACTGTGTCAATTATAAGCTTATAATATTCCTATAGACACTATTTGGCCAAATGTTTGTGGACACCCATTCAGTTTTTCTGGTCCTTGTAGAGATGTACTCCTAATAGAATAGGACTCTTTGGAGCAAATAACATAAAACCATTGCCACCATGTCTAATGTCTGAGGGGTAAAGGGGTATAAAGCCCCCCCCCCCCCAGCATTGAGCTATGCAGCAGTGCAACTGTGTTCTGTGAAATAATGATCTAATACTTGCTTTGGAATGGAGCTGGTGAGTTTGGGGTGAGGTGTGCTTGTGATCACTTAACATCCTGACCTCACAAATGCTCTTCTCACTGAATGCAATCAGTGATTTTGGAACAAACAATGATGGGCAGGTTTCCCAGTACTTTTGTCCATGTGGTGTAACAGCATCTCTATCTCTAAACGCTCACAGTTTTTGCAACAAACTGAGTTATAATTGACCAAATGTCTGCAAAACACTCTTTAAATAAAGGTACTACAAAAGATACTTTAAGCAATGCTATAGAGATCCCATAAAAATGAACACTTTATAAAAGAGGTCACCTTCCTGCATCCACCCCACCTGATCCATCTAATTACTGCTAATGAACTGCAGCAGTTCTCGATGGGCTGAATAGTGTGTGTTAGATTGGGTTGGTGCTGACACCTGTAGGCAGGGAGCTTACCAGGTTGCTTTACAATAATGGTACATACACTGTACTTACAACAGTAATAAACATGAATACATGGTTTAATAATGTCTCAACTAAACAGTACGCCATCTAATTTTGTTGAATGCTTTCAAAGTATTTATAGGAGAAAGTCACACGTCAGATACTGTTTTCAGGAAATCCTTGTCTTCATATCTGTATGAATTTGACCATGTTTTGATCAAATATTTGTGACCCACCTCCCCCTGATGGCCAGTCCATCCCTGACTAAAGCATTCAGTAATGTTTATTACTGTCTTACGTACTGTGAATTAATCCAGCTTCACTGTAAAGTGTGACCAAATAAATCATTACTGTCGGAGAGTATTCAGAGAGGTTCACTTTAAAACGGATATAAAAAATTCATATATCTATCTTAGCATATTCAAACATACAGGAATTTTCACCCAGCTTAGGACCCTACTGTTCTGCAATAATGCATATTTGGTGATGTGTATTCACTTAAAAAAGACAGAACAAAAAAAAAAAAAACTGGATTTGGAATGAGACAAAAAAAGAGAGGAAAAAATTAAATAGAAAAAATAACATGGATTTCATAGGGCTCAAGTCAGAAAGTGTCAAACATGGTACTAATAAAGCACTCTCTGTATCTAATATTGGAGTAAAATAAATCATACTGGCCAGACAGACACTGCCTCTAAAAATGAGAACAGTGTTTTAAGCAGCAAAACATTTTTTTATTTTATTTTACATTGCACAAGATACTGCATGTCCTGCAACGTGACTATTGCACATGCGCGCATTGTGATGAAAATGCTAAAATAAATCGCTCTAACAACTCATTGTAGAATTTTCATTGTCAATGAGCAAAAATTTGTCCATGTTCCTATAAAACCACAGTTGTTAAAATTACTGACTCTCTCCAACAAAGACAGGTCTCTGAGCTCCATATTGATGACACGACTTTAGAGAGAAAAGGCTTACCTTCAAGATTTATCTTAAAGGTCTGGCTTTTATGAAACCTTGTATGGTGCTGCTCAAGCAACCCTAAATAAATTTCACTGATATAAAACCCAGAATAGCCCATCTTTAAGAAGGTAAACAGAAAGGAATATTTAATTTCACGGAAATCAAAATTGTCATTATAATATCTGCAGTCTGCAAACACATGTACAAAGTAGCAGAATTAATCCTAGTGGCCAAGGTCTAAACGGAAAGATCCCAATCTCTTCCTTCCGCTCCAGAATTTGGTGCAACATGAAATTCAGCATAATATGACTCTGCTTATGTATCCGCTGGCCAATGAGTAATGAATAATTATCGACATAGCTGCTCCCTCTTACATAGGTTAAGCTTCTCTGAGGCTCGCTCCCTGCAGATGAAGTATTATACTCATCACTGTGCTGGCCACAGCACTTTCTCCACTTCATTAGGATGCAAGGCATGTCCTGCAGTGGGGTAGGGGGTGGATGGTTGGTGAGGGGTTTGGTAGGAGATAGCTTTGAAGTCATTAGTTCAGTCATTAGAGCAGTTATGTTAAATATACATTACAATTCATCACCAGAAAGAGCCAATCATTTATTCTGAGCAGCTTGGCAGGCGTTAAATCACGCACAGGCCCTGTGTGCAGCCCCCCTGCCCGTCAGCCCAAGAGTTTTGACATGTGCCGCTCCGGCTTGATCAGGACTGTCTTCTGATCAACTCATGACTGCTTAGAGTCTTTTCAAAGCAGCTGGCTCTGAACACTTTGTCGTTTTTTTTTTTGTTTTTTTTTTTTTTCAAATGATCACACGACCAGCAGCGTAAAAGCTGTGCGAAAGGCCTGGTTCCTGCTGCATTGCGTCAACGTTAACCATGTCTTTAATGATGGCTGTGATTAGCTAAAGCGCTTGGCCTTCTGGGTCTCGCGTATTAAAGAGACCCTTTATATTTGCGACGTGGCCCTTCTGATGAAGTTCACCACGAGTTCAAACAGTTCATAGCCTAAGAAACTAATATGCTCATCAGTCATGTCTGCTCAGAATAAGTGATTCGCTTGCTGAAATAGATGTTCATGTATATTCACACACACGCACAAAAAAAAACCACGTTTTGCTATTTCGCTATTTTTCTCGTTTTTAAAATCTCGATATCATTTGAAGCTGGCAGCTGTTTTTTTTTACATTGTTCACAATGACTGGACCAATAGAAATGATTCAAAATGTCTTGGAGTAAAACCATTTTACACTGACTTGCACTGTACGTTTATACGATCTTCTCTAATAAAGTTACCCTTTTTGAGATGCAAAGTTGTTACGTGACAGAGACATCACTGCCCTACATCCCTACAAGAAAACACACGAAAAAGATCTGAGCAAAGTGAGAATCCCACTCATCTATTCTTCTACCCAGTACGGAAAATGGGCCAGAATGACTGGGAGTGGTAATCAGCTGAATGGCCCAGAGATCAGTACAAAATTCTGTCTTCTGGCTCATAAGAGGCCTCAAAAGCATATTATGAATATCACTCCAATAAAAGAAGATCACCCTGCATATGATCATTAAATGCACGACACCTCTTGTTTTTGAACCATTTTTGAATGAGGCCTTTAATATTCTGTCTAAGCCCACCCAGTAGATAGCTCTATCTTTAGCCCAGGTTAGTTGTAGAGAGCTGTGCTTTCGGCACAGGGCAAAGGAAGGACTCATTAAGCTCCCTCAGAGACCCACCGCTGCATTAATCCAGAAGATAAAACTGTAGACGTTGTGCACGGGCACGAGCCGTCCCTCATTTTCGCCATCGCTAAACCAGATCTATGACACGCTCAAAGAAGCGTCCCCCAGCGCCGCACTTTCCCGGCGTTCGCTTAAGCAGACGTCAAAGGCAATTGCTTTTCGCACCCGGCCAGGAGAGTTTGAAATTATGCATAAAGGGTACGCAGCGTGGAGGGTGGTGATTACAATGCACTGGGTTAACATATCATGATTGGCTGAGCGATATATTCCCCCCTGATACGCATGGGATGTATGGCTCAATCACAGTGGGGGTAGTGTGTAGTGGAGTTGGTGGTGGGGGGCATATTCATATTCTCCTGTTCTCCATGGCTGGGCATTTGGTAATGGGCTTTGGTGGAATCTGAGGATATTCTGTATTATTAATGAAAATTGATTCCTGACTCACTCACACTTTTCCGCTCATGTGCTCTCGGGTTTTTTTCTCCTGATCGGGCCATTTTAGGCTTGGAGCGCGAGGGACACTAAGTGAAAGACTGAGGACGAAGTGAGAAGGGCTGTCACGATTACTCAATACAATCTGATGGAATGCGATTATCTGATTTAAATCAATTGAAACGAAGCTTCTCAGACAAGTGCTATTGATTTGTTTTTTAGTCCTTTGCATGATAATAAAGCATATTTTAAACTCTCCCACTGGTCCCACTTGCTGGTCCAGCCACACCATTCGCTTATGTCCACTGGAATTTATCTATATAGGTGTGTCTATGACTAGTCTCTAATTTCTACACTCCAAACAAAAAAGCTCACATTTAGTCTTAAAAATAGTCAACAATACATTTTTGGGCTATATAGAACCATTCCAAATGGTTCTTTAGAAGAGGTTTCCTGAAAATGGTTCTATGTCATGGAACCAGTATTTTAGCGAAGAGCCATGGAAGAAGAACCCTTTTTAAAATAACAACATTAATATAATGTGTAATATTTAATCTGATGGAGCCCGATTACCTGATTTATGTCCACTGGAATCTGTCTAAATATATGTGTCGATTCTGTTCATCTGCACAATAATATCATACAGTTTCTATTGCTAGTCTCTAATTCCTACACGATAAGGAAGGAAGTTTAGTGAAGAAAGCTCCCATATTCCCAAAAATGTGCTCATTATTAGGCGATTGGTAAGGAAGTAAGCTTGTATGTAGTACTGAAGAATCGTTGTTTGACTTGCAACAATAGTGGAACCCATTTTGGTGAGTATAGAACTGTTTAAAAAAGGTTCTTTACAAGAATTGTCCTGTCCTTTTCCTGTTCCTTTCCTTTCACAAGAATAATAATAATAATAATAATAATAATAATAATAATAATAATAATAATAATAGAATGAAACCCTCTCACTGGTCTTTTCTACAGTAAGAGTCTGTTCCATACTGTTCACTCACGTCCACTATGTCCTTTCTAGCAAGAAAGCTTCTATATAGTCTTGAAAAAGGGTTTGTTGTCTTGCAACAATGCTGGAACCCTTGGTGCTGCATAGCTCCATTAAAAAGGTTCTATACACAATGTTTCCCATTCTAGAGAAGAACTATTTAACCAGATAAAGGTAAAGGTAAATTTATATATTCATTTTTTTTTTTTATCATGGAAGCAGTGTTTATTGAACAACCCTTGAAGAACTGCTCTTTTACTGTAATAAGTATAATATAATATCTGATCTGATGTAACTCGATTACCTGATTTAAATCAACTGAAGCGTACCTTCTCAGATAAGTGCTATTGATCTGTTTTTATTCCTTTTGCTTGATAATAAAGTGTATTTTAATATCTTCCATCGGTCTTGTCTGCAGTAAGAGGTTCCCTGGAATTTCGACATACATGTGCTACTTTAACAGTCTAATTTCTACACTTTAGGCGACAAAGCTTGAATATAGTCTAGAAAAAGGGTTTGTTGACTTGCAACAATAGAAGAAGCCTTTTTATTGCTTTATGGAACCATTTAGTGATTGACGTTTTTCCCAGAGAAGAACCATTTAGCAGTAAGGCATTTAATATATATTTCTTTTAAACATGGTTCTGAATTTTAAATGTATTATAAGTGAGAGAAAAATATGAATATAAAATGTAAAATAGCTGATGATAAAGGCTTATTTTAAACTCTTCCACTGGTCTCACCTACAGTGAGTCCAGGCACACTGTTCGCTTATGTTCACTGAAATTTGTCCAGATCTGTGTGTCTTTTACTTTTTACACTCTAAGCATAAAAGCTTGAATATAGTATTTTAAAGGGTTCTTTGTGTTAGTAGGTTCCTTTGGAAACCATACAGGACCATTAAAAAGGATTCACATCATGGAAACATTTTTATAGGTGGTCTATATGTGTGTAGCTTTTAGTCTCAGAATTCTACAGTCTAATCACAAAAACTAGAAAATTGTCTTGAAAAATAAGACAATTGAAGAATCCTTTTGTATGGAACCATTTCACCATTGAAAAAAATGAGAATATGGTTCTGGTTTTTAAATGTATTATAATTAACAGAATAATATTAATATCAAAACAGCTGATCTGATGGAATGCAGGTACCTAATTTAAATCAACTCAAACATACATTCTCTGAAAAGTGTAATTGATCAGGAATTTTGGTCTTTTTGCATGATAATAAAATATATTTTATTGATCCAGTGAGGCAAGTCAGTCTAGGCACACCCATTTATGTGATTTCCTGATTCGCCTCCTGGTGTTATCAGTTTTAATGATGTTTTACGGGAGCTGTGAGTGTTGTGTCTTGGACAGGCTGGGCATTGTGTAGTTTGTTATGGTTCAGTTATGTCTAATTCACTCCTTAGGTTTTGTCCCATATATATATAAGTGGTCCTGTGAGCTGTAACGGGACCAGTCTTTACTGAAGACCCCTGGAAGAGCCCCCTCAAAATTGCTGATTTCATACTCAGTTCTAAAAATGAGAGTCTTATGTCATGCCTCTCTTGCTTTCCCTCTCTCTCCCCTCTCTCTCTCTCTCTCTCTCTCTCTCTCTCTCTCTCTCTCTCTCTCTCTCTCTCTCTCTCTCTCTCTCTCTGTCTGTCTGTCTGTCTGTCTGTCTCATTCCATCTCCGCTCCCTCAGTCTCTCCTCATTCTGTGGCTGCTCAATAATGCCTCAGAAACTTCTCCAAGCCTAATAGTGATGTACTGCCATGCCACCGTGCTGCTCGGGTACCGGGGATAAATGGACACGGGGGCTGGACTACCCCCCACCCCCCACCCCCCTGTCCACTGAGGGCTGCTCGTTTGGGGATGAGGCTGGCACTTAGCACTCTGCCACTGGCCTGATGGATGAGGCTGCGGCGTTCACTGCCTACCGCTGTCTCTCTCTCTCTCTCTCTCTCTCTCTCTCTCTCTCTCTTTCTCACATACTAAGGCTTTTAGCGTACAATCTTTCATGTTAGTGTACAGTTTTATGCCTGTTTTGCCCTCTGTGCTCGGTTAAGCAGCACTCCTAGCAAAGAGCTTGTTTTAAGCACACCTAAACAAGCACTCTGACTTATGGAAGCAGCTGGAAGTTACAGAGGTTAAATAATATTATAATTAGCATAAGAATCACAGACTGAGAAGTTCTATGCAGCACTGATATCATATTAGTGGTGCAACAGGGAGGACTGCTGCTGGGAGTCTGAATGATTACAACTCAGGATTGGAAGAAGAAAGACACACACACACACACACACACACACACACACACACACACACACACACACACACACACACACACACAGGTGCGACAGAGAAAAGTCAACAGGAGTGATAGAACATCTTCAGCTGGTGACAATTCCAAAGCACAATGCAACTGGGATGACAAATGAGCAACTTTCACTGTGTACAGTCATTACAATAAACACACACACACACACACACACACACACACACACACACACACACACACACACACACTGGTGATGGCAGCAAGATTAGCCAGGAGGACCTGGCACTGCCTGTGCATGGGTACTGCACTTTCAATACCTTTTACTTTGCCCATCGAGAGACGGTCAAGACAAGCACTCCTCTCCTCTCTCTCTCTCTCTCTCTCCTCTCCACACACACAACAGTACATAAAACCAAGGTGAGAGAAAGAGAGAGAAAGAAGAAAATAAGAGGAGAGAGAGAAAGAAAAGAGAGAGAGAGCAATGAAATAAGACAGAAGAGCAGTGAAGTGAGGTTGTCTCTGAGGAGAAGAGGTGCAGAGAAAAAGGAAAGATAAAGAAGAATGGAGAGATAAAGGGGAAGAGATGAGAGGAGAAGAGGCATAGATAAAGGGAAGAGAGGAGTGGAGGAGAATGGAGAAGGAGGGGGAACTCACAGGATCTCCAGATCGCGCAGCTCTCGGAAGGCTCCATCTTCGATGCAGCTGATGTGGTTGCTGTCCAGTTGCCTGCAGATGAGAGACAGGAGTCAGCGGCAGGTCTGCAGACAAGCGGGGTGGGGAGGAGGGAGAGGTTGGGGGGTGGAGTGGGATGGGAGGAGGAGTGGTGGGAGGGCTGCAGGAGGAGAGTACACACACACACACACACACACACGCACACACACACACACACACACACACACACACACACACACTGAGCTCCTCCACTCTCCTCCCCCTGCAGTCAGGGACAAGAGTTAAATGACTAGAAGTGGCCTGTCTATGGCTATAGCCCATCATGCCCCCCTCCCCTCCCTCTCTCTACCCCTCTCCCTCTGTACCTTTCTCACTCTCTCTATATCTCTATCTATATATCTCATCAACACACTCTATTTATCCTGTAAGAAGGCATGGCAGAAGTGAGTTAGAAAGAGAGATAGAGAGAAGAGAGAGAGAAAGAGAAAGGCGAGAGAGAGAGAGAGAGAGAGAGAGAGAGTGTATGGTAGCATAAGTATGAATAAAAAATAAGTGAACAGATATAAAGACAGAGAGGTAGATATGTAGATAGAAATATAGTCGGTTGGTTGGTCGATGGTTCGGTCGATCGGTCAGTCGATTGGTTGAGAGAGAGAGACAGAGAGAGAAGAGAGAGAGAGAGAGAGAGAGAGAGAGAGAGAGAGAGAGAGAGAGAGAGGGGAAGACAGTGGTGTAAAGATTATAGGGCAAAAAGATAAAAGGAAACAGAGATTTAGGATAGAGAGATGTACAGAGTACAGAGATAAAAAGAGAGAGAGAGAGACAAGGAAAGAGAGACAAAGAGAGAGTGATACACAGAGACACACAGTGAGAGAGAATAAGAGGGAAAGAGAGAGAGATTTAGACAAACCGACTCATTTATACTGTATGTCTAAAAAAGAGAGGGCAGGTAAAAGAGGAATGGAAAGCAAGAAAGAAGAGAAAGAAGGATGTAGAAGAAAGAAAGGAGTGAGGGAGAGAGAGATCAGTAGGGTCATCATGGTGAACAAGTTAATCTTTGATAGAGAAAGAGTGTGTGAGAGAGAGAGAGAGAGAGAGAGAGAGAGAGAGAGAGAGCGAGAGAGAGAGACAGAAGGAGAGTGAACAGCAGGCTGGCTATAGTGTGGCCCACCCCGTCTGTCAACTCTCTGTAAATATTAATTGCATTTTCTCCCCCTCTCACCCCTCCCTCTCCCTGGTTCTCTCCATCCATCCTCCCCCTCTCTTGCACTTTCTTTTTTTCTTTTTTTTTTTAAGTCAGAAAGGGAGTAATTTCATTACATTAGAGCACCCAATCCATTACGAGCTTTTACCGGCTCTGTCACTGAAACAATTTCATTAAAGGAGAGGGGGGTTGGTAAATCAGGCTGGGTCACGACGGTGGACGCACACACTTGTTCCTCTTCCCTTCTCTTCCTTTTACTTTAATTTGCAGGCCTAAGTGTTCACCCCCTAAAACGCCACCCCACCACCCACCCCACTTCCTATGACCACCCAGCCCCTCATCGTCTTCAGCCAAAAGCGAAGGGATGGATGTATTGAGACACAAAATGAGACTCTTCAATGCTTTTCCTGAGTCATTTGTTCAGCTCAAAGGCAACAGTGACATCTGACCTGTGACAGACCCGGTGCTTTTACCTCTTTAGAGATGGTATGTGTGATTGTGTGATTGTGTGTGTGTGTGGGTGGATCTGGGGGGGTAATAAAACTAGAATAGTGCCCCCCCTGATCCCTCCGAACACCACTCCATCCTGCTTTCATTCTTCTTATTTTTTCCCCTGAAAAGACATCCATTCATCTCCATAAGAGAAGAAGGGATGGCACGAGCTTCTCAGAGCCGATTCAAATAGTAGCACTTACGTGGAGAACGTTATCTATCACAGTGGAAATGAAATAAGTAGCAGCTGAATTAAAACGGCGGTCTGTGTAATGCCCGCTGTAATTCCATTCAGGGCAGACCCATACTTCTAGGTAATCGGCCCACTTGAGTAAAACGAGTGTCTGAAACTGAACGTTAAATGACACTTTGCTAAGAGCTTCAGTCTTTAACCATGAAGACCCTCAAGTAATGGCAGACAGCCTGGGGGCCTTCAATGTCTTGGGTGAAGGCTGACAGACTGCTGGTGGTAACTTGGAGTGAATGACTTCTATAATACCACTCATAACACTCTTAAAGAGTCTTATTTGAAGTGATGCCAGAGAAGAAACACCCTCAGTTGTCTAAAGAAGCTTTTGATGGATGACTCTTAAAAAGCTGTCTTTATATTTCATGACATCCACCTCCCCACCCACCTCCTCACCCCCCCAAACTTTAAACATTCTTAACTTTCACTCAAAGTCAGTTTGGAGCATTTCTACTGGTTCATTCACCATGAAATTTAAGGTGTTTTCACACCTACTTTGTTGCGTCCAGACTTTTTTGGTTCTTTCAGTGTGGTCCGGCTCAAAATGGTGTGAAGGCGTGAAAGGTGCCCCACATCAAATGACCAGAATTCACTAATCAGACCAAATCTCCAAAATGGTGTAGACAGATGGAGCTGCATATGTGTTGTGCAACTGTGAGGAGGTTTCCCAATACTTTTGTCCATATAGCGCAGAGGAGGAGTGGTAACAGCACATTCAATAAAATCCAAAAATCGGGGAAAGGTCTAGCGATAGACACTGGCCATATGTGTCTTCAAGGCAAGCTCTTGAGCTGGCCGCAGTATGTGGATGAGCGCTGTCCTGTTGGAATAGCGCACCACAGTGTAATGTCAGAAAAGGTAGTTGCAGGACCGCATTAACGTAATGCTGGGTGGTCAGACTGCCTGTAACGATGATCAAAGGTGATCTGGTATCATACAAAACTGCACCCCAGACAAGGATACCAGGCCTTGTGTGACATGTGACAAGCATGTGACAACAAACCTTTGATCTTGGTGCTGACCACAGATCCTTCATATGCAGATTATTTGCAGATGACCCACTACAATGACTCCATGGTTAATACGACTGTGGTCATGCATTGCAATTGGTAGATTCCTTCTGGGTGCAACTATTTTTTTTTTTGACAACGAGTGTAAATGTTTTGTTTTTTAAGGGCCCTATGATTTCTGCTAAGATGGATTTTTGAGAACACGTATTTCCTGAAAGAAAGTAAACAAAAAATAGCTGCTTTGGCATTTAATTTCCATATATGGACTGGGGTATAAAAGGTATGTTTACAGACTTTTTTACAATTCCAATTTCCAATATGATTTGCCTTTTAAACTTCTACAAAATGTGCAGAATAGTCAAGTAAAGAACCATTCAAGAGCCTTTTAAGATTGAGCCACTGGTCTGCATTATGGCTGCAATGTCCCGGTGTCATTATCAGGAATAACAAGGCCCTAAATGCTCATGAGAATCATGCTAGGCCATTTCCATATTTAACCAAGATAATAATCATTGCTAATTCGTGCGTGGCTGATGGCCTGGTGTGTGTACATATGTGTATGCATGTACAGTGTCTATGTGTCTAAGGTGGGACATGGTGGGGAATGGAAGTCCCAAATTTAATTTCCTTGGTTCTAATTACATTGGCCTTTAATCATCACAGGCATGAGCAGTATTGGCAGTTTGATGCTCCCGCACTGCCAGTGGCCCATCTGGAGAGGGGCGAGAGAGGGGGCGAGAGAGGAAGCCGTCCCGGGCCCCCGCTCCCAACACCCCACCATCAATCTGTCAGAGATTCCTGATGCTAACCAGCAGTCCTGCACCTTCTAACTCATTTGGGGACAGCTGCCATCAGCGTCCATCAGCCAGGGCAGGAAAATGGAGGTGAGCTCTGTGCAGCATGGCTGCCTCTGAAGGCAAGCGAGGCAGAGCTGTGGAGATCAACGTAAAGTCATGCTAACTAATGCAGAATTACAGATCTGCTGTCTGAGTCGGAGACAAGAACTGTCTCGTCCATTCTTTCTTGCCAAAGGCCAGAAGTTCTGTAAGATTTTTGGACTGTCTTCCATGCATAGAAGTCTATCTCTAGATTGTTGAGGGACTGTGAAGGCTATAACAAAGACTTTGGCTTGCACCTCATGAGGTAGCCCATTCTGAATTTTTTAGGTGATTGTAGGATCATAACCCTGAATCTTCAGGGTTTTTTTCCAGACAGCATGATGTTTGCTTCCAGAATCTGCGTCTATATAACTGAACCCATTATAGCAGTGCAACATTCACCCACTGTCACTGGCTGCAACACAAGATGAAAGCATGATCAATCGACCTCCACGCTTAACAGATGGGGAGGTGTTTTTTTTAAATGAAATGATGCATTATTTCCTCAAGACATGTTTCTCAGCTTCATCAGTCTGCATCAGGCTTCATTGTAAATCTTTGATGCTGAATTTAACATCAGTTGTTTTTTACACACAAAAAAATTTGATTGTTTTAAAAATCACATAAATTCACTGTATTCACGAATTACTGCATTGCTTGAGATACAGGCAAGTTAGTGTATAATGTTGATAGACTCTAGAGAAAGTGTAATGTAAATGTGATCAAAAATGAACTGACTGTGTAACATCCCCACCTAAAATGGGACGGGCCTGGTAATCTTCATAATTTTTTGCCCATATGAAGATCCAGAAGAGTATGAAAGGGACATAAAGATATTGCTCTTTTAGGAGATATTGCTCTCCAGAGTTTGGAGTGTTGGAGTGTTGGATTTAAAGCCGAAAATTAAGTTACCTCTAAACACAGAACAATATAAACAGGCCTAAGGATTAAGGAAAAAGGGAACCTGACCAGGAACAAGTGGAAAGATTATATACGATAAGATTAATGATATAAATATAACCAGATAGATTATTCTTTAACGTATGTGAAAGTCCGCCATCTACGCCTCTCGCAACCTTTGAGGTGGATAAGACAAATCCAGTAAGTAAATACAGATAAGATTGGAATACTATGTGCACATGGTAGGCTGTTGCTTTATCCGCAGTGGTGCAGCAGTAGAGTGAATATGGCTCTGAATCTCTGCCTCTACCCCAGTGCTCAGATCCCCGTGATGAGTGTGTGGGGCGTGTAGCAGATCAGCGTGCATGTGTAAAACGCTGAGCCGAGCCATCCACAGTGATGCGTCCGGCAGGTGTGGCTGCTCGTAAAGTAGGCCGTGACTGCCCCCACTGCCCTCTAGTTCATAACTCACTCTATCACCCCCCTCCTCCCTTCCTCCCACTCACACATTCTGGGTAGGACACCAAGCCTTTCTGAACAAGAGCCTTTTTGTGCTTTATGAGCACCCAGATGAACGCTTCCCATAATGGCACAAAAAGGCATGTGTGTGCGCGCGTGTGTGTGTGTGTGTGTGCGTGTATGTGTGTGTACGTGAAGATTTAATAAAGCGGACAGTGGTGCTGCTTAAGTTATACCTGTGCATTCTTTTCTCAACCAGGGCTCTCTCAATCACACCTCTGCTGCAGGTGATAGAGCGGCCTCGGCCCACGGCGAGCAGGCAATTCATGCAGCTCTTACGCTCCATTCGCACTCTATGAATAACAATGTCAGTGGGATGGATGCGCCTGGGTCTCGTTCGCTATTAATCACCAACTTATAGAAAACATAATGCAATGCCCTCCATACTGAGCTGGCAGATGCGTATAATAGTGAAATAGTGATCGTCACGCAGCGCTCTCTGTATTACGACGGCTTAGCGCAAGATTGACTTAAACCAGTGTAGCGCAGAAGAGAGAAAGAGCAGAAGGCCTGGATGTACGACTGTAAACACAGACGGAGATATTGTCCCGGGCCAAACTGAGTGTGCATGACACTGAGCTCATTAGCTGCAAAAGGCATTTTGACGGCCATATTAGCCAGTTGGGCACTCAATGAAGTGGACCTAGGATGCTGACTCAAGCAGAAATGGGCTGTGGAGAAGCGAGGAAGGTTACGCGAGAGATAGAAAGAGAGAGGGGGGTGGGGAGGGAATCAACTCTGCTTCCACAGTCGATCTGAGCTGCTGTAGGCTAGTACACTAGGAGGACATTAAGACACAGAAAGCATATGAGAAAATCAATGCTCCTCTGGACCAGCGCCTGTCCGCTTTTTCTTCTCCGCTCCCCAGTTAAAAAACCACAGGCTGGACTATTTCAGCAATTAAATCAGGAGTCACCTTGCTGTGTGCTGAGGTGGGGGTGTTGGTGGGTGGGAGTACAGTCAGTGTAGGATACAATCCTCTCCTTTCGAAATTCCCCTCTCCTCTCCTTCCTGAGCTGCTGCTGGGAAGAACGAAGTAGTCCATCTTTGCTTAGCTTCACAAAAAATGGGATGGCAGTGTCGTTTGTCCAGAATTTGCAGAAGTGATGTTCACTTCTTTAGTTTGGCAGTAGATAACAAGTGTTGGAAGCTTAAATACCTACATATTTCACTCTTTCTTCACGTCTTTAATATGAGAATTTGGCAGGTTCTTTACATAGTGTTAAAATATCAGGATGAATGTACCAATAGAAATGCTTCACATTAGAAATATTTGTATTTTTTACACTTGCTGATTCATTATTTTCATTGTTTCATTTTTATCTTTCTCCTTTGGTAGAGACAGTTATCTCACCCACACTCTAGGACAGTGATGTGATGCGTATGTCAAGCGTATGCCTCGTCTGATACACGTGAAGGCAGTCACTGGCTTTTTCGATCTGCCACCAATGCAGCATCACTCGGCAGCCAACATGCTCGGAGGGAAGTGCTGGATCCCAGCTCTGCTTCGCTACTCAGAGCCACTCAGAACCCAACGCTGATTTAAAAAATGACATTTTCTTGTAAAGCTGCCTTTGTAGATGTAAACAAAAACAGGGGTTTAAGCTACTAATTGCTGCTGCTACATGATGGACTGTTACCTGGTTTTATACCTTTACTAAAGTAAAGGCTGGTTCATACCTACTGCGGATGCATCCACACCACAGGATGCACGGCCAAAGTGACGTAATCAGCCGTGGAATGACGGAGAATGGCTCGCATCAAAGTTTGCTTTCGAGGGCTGCATGCGAGGGTGTGCAAAAGCCAAAAACTGAAACAATGCAGATAGCTTGCGTGGTGATGCATAAATGCCTCAATTGTTCTTTGGTTAAAATAATAGGATGCACTAGTGCACGCCACCACCTTCTCCATCTGTCCGCTGACTCCTCTTTTTTACCAATCAGCAACAAACAGCTCCATAAAGTTTGACTATGCATGATCAGTGTTTCCATTGGGGTTTGTTTTAATAACATAGCTAATATAATGTGATTTCTAGAGGGTAAGTAGTGTGTAGTTTGTTACTGTATATGAATTTCAGGTCTGTAGGCTACACTGATCCCGAGAAAATGGCATGTAACTGCCCACAAAATGCAGATCTTCTAGGAGTTCTATCAGAGTTCTAAGAGTTAAAAGCCATCCAGACACTCTGGACATCATGTCTGAGCACATGGCAGTGCAGGGAAAGATGACCTTTTCCATGCGTCAGGAATTAATTTGAAGGAAACTGACTTGTGGAAAAAGCATTTTGTAAAACAGATGAGTGTTTGTGGATTTAGCAGTCTTTAAACACCCACAGAAGTCACTGAAATATGTGTGTGTGTGTGTGTGTGTGTGTGTGTGTGTGTGTGTGTGTGTGTGTGTGTGTGTGTGTGTGTGTGTATCTAGAGACCCATTGACTCATGCAGATGAGTAAGGATGTGCCTACAGGCAGGGAATCATTTGATGGAGGTCACCGAGGTCAGAAATAGGAGTGACACTCTGTTAACTGAATCTGACCAGAGGCAAGAGCACACACACACACACACATACACATGCACACACACAAATGCAATTACCTTGCACAAGCTCAACCATCAGCTAATGAAAATTATCATCCTATCCATGAATCTCAGATGTCAGACAGCAGAGAATCACTTTTCCTCTTCTAGCATGAAAGCAGTCGGGTTTTCCTCAACTCAAACTGTCAATACCACCAAAGAGCCAGGGCGGTTTGGACTGTCAGAGCATGCAGACGCCCCAAGCAGTCTGTCTGTCTCTCCGTCTCTCTCCATCTCTCCCTCGTGCTAGGCCGCCTACTTTACATTTGCAGCATCGGGTCATGTTAACAATAGACAAGCTGGAGAAGCAGGGAGAGACTGGCTTCAGAAAATCAAGTACTGGCTCCTCCAGTGCACAGCAGGACTGACCCAGAGTCCTCTTTTCAGCCTCCATTAGAACCTTCCAGAACCGCACTGCTCCCAGCAGATGAGGTTGCATTCCATTGCTGATCCTTAACTAGTGGCCCATTACATGAAATCTTAACAATCACACTCTCCCATTCATTAGGAGGAATCATCGATAAGCTGGGCTTGGGCTCCAGCCCTGACCTGAAGACAGGCGCTGGACTTGGGGAATGTGCTGTTTATTGTTGTAGGCAAGGGATGGAGGATTTTGGCGTCCAGAGTGAGCATTTGAACACAGATATTTATTCTCTTAGCCAAAGAGCACGAATTGGATGAAGATGTAGATAAGCCCCATCTGTGTCCACTTTGTGTCCACTGTCCATCAATGTATGGATTATCTATAGAGCTGCCGATAAAGTTATCAATGTCCACTAGGAATCAAGGGTCAATATGGGTGTTTGACACATTACTGGTGTAAGAAAGGAGATGCATAATGTTTGTCTCGGACTCTGAAGCTTATGTGACTTTTAAAAAGGTCAAGTGAAAACACACTTAGGAATCACTGCACCTTCTGCAGTCCAAGTCTGGACCTAGTTGCTGTCCTACCCAACCCTACAACTCATACACAATTGAGAACTATAAAATGAGTGCTTTTCCCCTTTTCCAGTCTATATAGTACAGACTTAGTGGCCCAGGAAAGTCACAGACCAGTTGCCCAAGTTGAACATAACACATGCAATGCTACTCAGATCTGTTCTATGATGAGCGTCATGACTAAAGTGAATGACACATATAAGACTTCAGAAAGCTCTGTTGTGTCATCCCGGGATGGTTAAAAACAGCACGTGGGACAAGATAAAAGTTCATTCTGGGACACAGTCTTGTGTCTGCTAAAAAGGAGGCCGAACACTTGTTGAAATATGAATGAGAGATATCAACGTATCGTCTATTTTTATGGATAAAGTTCCACCCGTCGACAAAAAAAGCCAATTATTTGGGTGGATATGCAGTCAGGGAATGTTATAAAGTGCTTTATTTTAAGATGCACATTTATTCAAAATGATGTGTTTGTTTGCTTTTTCACTTGAAATGAGAAAATAATGTTTATTTAGTGTATTTCTAATTACGAACTGGTCCATTTTAGTACATATTGTTGAAATATAATGGTAATTGTACTAGAAAACTGATTGGATATTAAACTGTTGATCACATAGATCTAATGCCCTCCATCAACACACAGTTTATGGTACTGAATCACAATGTAAGTTATGTAACATTATGATGGGACCTTGGCTTGAGGAAATGTTTGACTGAACCTTACTGAATTTTAATTAAAGACCGCTGTTGTACATCACCGTTAAACAGTCTGACAGCCTATGCACTTGTAGTAACAGGTGAAAAACCCAAACTCACACTGCAAACTGTGGTAAACTGGGGACGCATTTTAGTGAAGTTAAGTGTCAACTCAATCAAGCGAAAGAACATCCAGATATTGCCCTGTCGTGATGCTCATATTAATGCAAGGAATGGACAAGCGTGGTCCCATAATCTGATATGTTAATAGATCACACAATTTATCAAGAGTTGCAGCTCTGAGTTGCCAGCCACAAAACTTGCAATTTATGGCAAAATGGTAAAAACAGCTCCTGGATGTGTTGCTAAGAGCATAAATTTGTCAAAGTCCATTAGTGTAATTGCGAGTGGTCGGGGAACATTACTCAGTGCAATATCCTGAAGACATCCATCTTATTGAAGTATACTGATTAATTGATTTCCCATGATTGCTACGCTTATCAAGTATTAAGACAAACGATCCAAAGGACACTGAGCGCAGGCACAGTCTACAGCTCTTGGGGAAAATTTGTTCTCTTTCTATTGGCCAGACTCTGCTATAATTCACAACCTGGGCTAAATACAGGGGACAGGTTTTTCATTCACTCGGGCGTAACGAGGTAACTCTTTAACTCTTTCTTCTTTTCAAAGGGTGACAGCTGTTTAGGCATTGTACTCACAGGTTCTTGACATTGGTGATTCCGCGGAAAGCCTTGCGAGGGATGGCCTGAATCTGGTTTTCACTTAGGTCCCTGCAAACAGAGAGAGAAGGGAGGGAGGGAGGGAGGGAGAGGGAGAGAGATGAAATGTTAGGAGAATGTTTGAAGCCACTTCACATTTCAGAAGAAGCATCTCAGGCCAGATGGGTATTGAGACGCTCCAGCCTTTCTTGAGCGATACGACTCTGGCTTTGAAGTCCAAAAACCAAATTGTTCAGCAGACCATAAATGTCACATCTTCCTTTTTTTCCTCCTCTGGGTCCTCCATCACCATCAGTGTGTGTGTATGTGTGTGTTTGTCTAATGTAAAACATTTCTGAAGCATTTCCTGAGCAGCATACTTCACAAGCCTTTCATTATTTTCGAGAAATCGAGTTTGGGTAACGTGAGAAAGCAAGCTGTAAGAAAAAAAATCAAAAAGACCAGAAATCATCTATCTCTACTCAAAGACATCAGTGTATTAATGGGCAGCAGCTCTATTTCTTTATTTATTTTAAGCTCAGTTATGAGCCAAATGATTTTTGACATGTCACAATGGTTGGGCTTAACTTTATTAAGCTTGTTTGTTTGTAGGCTCATGCCGGCAAATATAATTTGAAAACCAGAATGCAATTACTGGCCAGAGAGGAAATAAATGAGATATGGAATATCTGGCCGGCTAATCGGAGTGTCTGCCTCGCAGTCATGCCTGCAACACACAACACGAAGAGCCCTGAGCTTGGGTCAAAACGCCTGCCCTTGCTACAACCAATTTCACTGATAAACAATCAGGCATGGCTCCAAACACTCAGCGGCCTTCTGCCAGGCTCCCTGCGTTCTCCCTAATCATGCATCACCTACAGGACTGCCAGCAATTTCCTCTTAGGAGCATTATACAAACAGAATTTATCAGCTTCTGTCCCCCCTCCACAATCCTCCTACCTCCCCATTAAAACTGAATATGGATGTGTTTTTAGGAATCAATCAAATTTTATTAGTATGGGGGGGGGGGGGGGGGGGTCTTAATAACTCTGTTATGTTCAGATCTGAGGGAAAACAGAATTTGGGGTCTGGCTGCTCTTGATTGGTTCTGACATGTTGAACGGCTTTGTGTTTTTTTGGATGGCCTGCCTTGGTTTGCTATTGCTTGGGTGGGTTTGATGCGAACAGCATGCTCTTTTGTGCAGGTTTCCATCAAAAAAGAAAGAAAAGGAACGAAAGCTATAGGCTCTGTGCACCGTGGAGGCAAATGCATTAGTCCTAATGGCTACAGAGGGGGGAAATAAACTGGAGTAAACGGGCCTCATTGCGGCTCCACTCGACTAACCTGCTGGCTTTCATGGCACGAATGCAAAACAGTGGTAAAGGAATGAGTGTGGGAGAAAAAACGTTTGCTTTAGTTCTCGCTCTTGAATATACAACAATTGTGAAGAACCGCACCTCGTGTTACAGTTGGCTGATAGTTCGAAGCAGTCTACTAGTCTGAGTATGAAGTACAGCGCAGAGGAGAAGCTTCTGGCCAGTCTCAGTGCACAAAATCTGAGGTCAGGAGACGTGCTACAAGTATCCAATCCTATAAAAAAGGACACAGTGCGACTGGCTGTTTGGGATTCAATTAGGTAATGGTAGTACAGTTGATGAGATGCTACTATGAGATGCAGTTCTGGTGCAGGAGATGCCTTTAGGCAATCCTAGAACAGCACTGCAAACTACAGTGCTTAACCCACATAGCAAGCACATGCTGGTCCACTGGCTGGACAAGGTCAGTACCTTACTTACTGACATCTCACTGGCATAATGACCTCCAGCTTTGCCATTAGGAGGCCAACGGAAGTCTGTGATCCTCTTACTATCAGGGCACATAGTAAGATAGTTCTACTAACATGCAATAAGAGATGCAATAAGCAAATTCTGATAAATCACTCCTGGACTCTCCAAGCCCAGGCTGTGAAATGCTGCTAGTCAATTCCAGTGCAGGACACAGCATACTACTCTCCAGTCCTAGCCCAGTTTGTGGTGTGCCGCTAGCCAATCCATGGCCTCAGTGCTCAGCACTGCACTTCCACAGCTAATAAACGTTTTATGACTTTGTTTACTCAGTGGAATTTTTCCTTCATCATTCTGACAAAAAGGCAAATTGTCCCAGCCAAATAAGAGCAGTTATGAGGAACTATCGCACTCTACGGTGGCAAACAACTCGCAGCTTCCTTGCTGGAGTGAAAGTGAGATGAACTCGTAGGCGAGAAGGGAACGCACCGCAGCAATAATCCGCATTAGGTGTTGCTTAATGACTAACGACTGGAAACTGGAAAGCTGCGGTTGTAAAGAGATAATGAAGGTTTATGAGAGAGAAGAGCTTTGTGCCAGGAATAATAGCAGCACCCAGTATTCATCTTCTTTGGTCATACTTCTAAATAAAGCACAGTGAGCCAACACAAACGTTTTGCTCATGGCTCCATCCAGGATTCATAGTCATGGTGTGTGCAAGCCTACACAAGATGATCCAGTGTTGGGGCCTACAGAGGTCAGCCTCAAGCAAACGAGGACGTTGCTGAATCTCTCACACGCAGACAGCATGCGTGTAGGGGGGGAGTGCATCGGTCTCCCTGCTCTGACAATCTGCTTGCAAATTTCATTAATTTTATTTTCCTTTCGCCCTCCTCCTCCTGACTCGCAGGACGGCTGCCATAAATCTCCTATTGATTCCATTAAAGCCTCCCATGTCCAGACAACCTGGCAGCACCAAAACATATTACTGATAAAAGCTGAACAACACACAAGGATAACAGAGCAGGAGTGCAAGGAGAATCCGTCCTCAAGCCCACAACACATATAAACACACACACACACACACACACACACACACACACACAGCCGTACACAAGAACAGCTAGAGGAATATTCAGGGTGTGAGTTGGTCAATTCTCCTTATCAAACTTCACAAATGTCATCCTTTATCTGCTTCCCGGGAAAAAAAAAAAACCACACGGAATAAAGCTCTTTTGAGCGGGATTATTCGATCCATGCATTTTTCCCACTATGTTTTCTCTCCTGGCAGGAGACGCAGAGAAAGCACAAAGGAAGGCAAAGTGTGATTGTCAAAGGCGAGCAAAGGATAAAGAGTGTGTTAGTGTAACATGAACAGAGAGAACATTAGAAGCTGTTTCCAGTATTTTCCCACAGATCAAATCACTGTCTCCCTCTCTCTCCCTCATCGCTTCCAACGCAAGTCTTTTAATACTGCAAAGTCAAAACAGGCATCAGTCTCTCTCTCTCTCTCCAGCTTATCAAGAGCACAGTGCAGTAGAGGCTGTAGACTTGGCTTGCTGATTCGTCTCCTGCCTTGTCCGGTCCTCGTCTGCTATCTATCAAGCGCTGCCCTGCTTGCAGGATTTGATCTTGGCAGGCCTGTTATCTGCATGCCAAACTGAAACTGGGGTTGGAGATCCTGTCAGAGGAACCAATGCCTGTCACTGGTCCCTATTCACATCTACACATCTACACACATCAACACACTCCCTATAACCCCATTCCACCCAAATGCTCCACCTTCAACCATTCATATGTATTTGTAAAAAAACAACATTGTGTCTCAAAACATGGCAGTTTTTGAGGAGGAAAAATGGATGCCAGTGTAAAAAGATTCGATTCCAAGGCATGTTGGAGCACGTGTACTAGTCCATTCATCATCGAATGTTCACACAATAAAAAGAAGCACTGCCAGATTCAAAGCATATCAAAAAGTATAAAAATGTCTTTGTCAAGGCTTTCTGTGATGAAATGCATTAGCAATAAACTCTATCCTGAAAATGCCCATTCTTCGGATACTACATGTCCAAAAGTATCCAGACACACCTTCTAATTAAGGTATAGTTATTGCTGAAGTAAATGTTCAGCTGTAGTTTGTAGAATCTTAATAGACAACCATTGCCAGTAGTTTGAGAAGCTCTTGAGTAGCCGCATATGAGCTTAAGCGTACTTGACCAACGCTCATGCCATCTGTTAGGATGAGTGGTGATGGTGATCCAGGGCTAATCTACATCAGCACCTGACTTCACCAATGTTCTTATCGAATAATTGTAACCAACTTCCAATCCAATTCGCATTCAGAGTGAAGCGCTGCATACAAACTGTAGTAGTATTTGGGTCTCTTTGACTTATATAATACCAATTTCTGTTCAATTGCTTATAAATTCGGACCCATTTCCATCCTCAGCATTTATACACCCTTAGTATCCTCTACAACCCCTTCCTCCCACAGCTGCACACTCATTGTCATGCCTTGACCACACTGATATGGTCCTTACAATCTGTCTCTCTTTGTCTATATGCTCATTGTACACTTCCCACATCTGGACATCAACTCACAAGCCCTACATATCCCATCTAAACCATACCATCCACTCTGGCCTCCAAGCACACACGGGTGAGAGGTTACCAGGAACCTGCGGCCATTACTATCAGGAATATTGCATTACATTATTAATTTAAAGCAGGCCTTCATAACCGGTGCCAATCACATTGCCTTCATATTACATCCAAGGAGCGTTCACAGCTTCAGGGAAGGGCAGCTCACACCAGCAGAGCGAGAAAGTGTGTGTTTTCCATGGGTGTGCATTAGAGGCCTAATACACTACGCATGGTGGTGCATAGTGGGTTACAAAAAGTGAGGAGCCCAGGGCGAACAGGGACGCCCACAGAATTACAAAAGCACCACGGATCCTGGTATTTGTTTTTCATAAGTGTGTCATAGGGATTCAGGCGCCAGTGATGGCTCAGAGAACTGACAGGGTTAAGATGGTGGCTGGGCTGGGTCAGGGGCTGCTCTCTCTATTACACACACATATGCTTGTTTTTATACAATGTCAGGACGTGGGGTCATACATATGTGTCTTATATCATAAACAGTATAACAAAAACTACGGAACGGTAATATTTCAGGAAAGTGTAAGAAGAAAACAGTAGCTAAGTAGTCAAAAGAAACGGCGTATTTCAAAAGAATATGTCACATGTTTTATATAGTGCATATCAAGGACCTTGTACAATAATACCCACCTATACCAAAATGCTAAGTTCTAGCCTTTATATGGGATTCTTGTAGTATGTTAGCACCAGACTAATGGAAATGCACTAGGAGATATGTTGGCTGTCTGTACAATTGCACCTCATAATGTGTTTGTTTGATTCAATAGTTTCTAAATGTTCTGCTGGTTATTCTGATGGAATAGGCTTTTGGGTCTACCAATCAATCAATCAATCAATCAATCAATCAATCAATCAATCAATCAATCAATCAATCAATTGGAAAATATTATTTGTAAAGCGCTTTTTACAACTGATATCACAGAGCAGCCCCCATAAACCCCCCAGTGAGCAAGCCAAAGGGCAACTGTGGCAAGGAAAAACTGCCTCAGAGCTGGAGGAAGAAACATTGGGAGGAACCAGGCTCATAAGTGGGACCCAACGTGTCTGCTGAAATACTCAGGTGTACTGAATTAATGATAAATACCAATGAAGTCTTAAAATCAATGGGAGAGCTTGTTAAGCTGCAACTACCTGAATACCACTGCCTGCAAAATCTTCACAGTGCTCCTCACAGACACTGCTCACAGGATGCAGTTGGCTGGATATTTGTGGTTGCTGGACTATTCTCAGTCCAGCAGTGACACTGGGGGGTTTAAACACTCCAATGCTGCTGGAGTGAATGGAATGGAATGGAATTATAGAACCACTAAATATACCAAAACAAGTGTATACACACACACACACACACACACACACACACACACACACACACACGGGTTATGAGATGCACATTTCTGATTTCTTTCATTAAAGACACAGCTAGAACCAGAGGGGAAAGAAGACCCCCTGAGGGCACTATAAGCGTTTTGTTTTATGAAACCAAAGATGCCTTCAATGGACGACTTCTCTCCACTGTAATCTCTGCACATTCCCATTCCAGCTGCAGCATCTGAATGATCCTCTCTCTCTCTCTCTCTGTCACTTCTCATCCTCCACTGCTGTGAAATTGTCAGGACACTCCTACACCAAGGCTGCAATTCATTCTCCCTTATTCGATAAAGATATATCGAAAGGCACATAATAAATACTGACCCCTTCGCTGGCTCGTATTTCAGACCTTTTACAGCCCTGCTTATGGCTATGATGGGTGCAGGACAGCAGCGTAGGATTCTCCTGCAGTTAGCGGTCATCTCCATCTTGGTTTATGGCCACTTTTAAAAATGGAGGGAAATTAAAACACTATGGATTCCTGGGCCTGAAAGACTCTAAAGTGTAATTGGCTTTCAGGATGACTGTAGCTCTTAATTAAAGCAAAGAAAAGAGGCACATTTTCATTGGCCTGCAGGAAGAAGAGAGGGAAAGCAGAGGCCAAATGTTGCTTTCTCTTTGAGGCATGAGGATTGACTCCCTCTTCCTCTCTCTCTTTCAATAAAACACCAGCCTGCAGAATCAGCTTGCGATCTCCATACCCTTTCCGTCCATTAATGCGAGTTATGATTGTGGTTTCTCTGCTGAAATATATCTCTAAAACAGAGAAGAAGCAAAGGTAAATATTATATTCTGGCAGGTGGCAGAGAACCAACGAGGAACCGCATGCTGGCTTTGGATATGAAGCTCCATTCTTCATGAAGAGCAGTGCGGCATCATCGTGTTACAGCTCTTTAGTTGGGGTGGCTGCCCTCAGTCAGGCTTGATGGAAAAGACAGCACGGCAGTGTAGGTTAATACTTGTCGGCTTGTTAAACCTGAACGGTACAACTTGCACTACACTGGACCTGTAAAAGTCGGCTAGCAGAGAAGTGGGCTGAAATGAAGACGCTGGGGAGATATAAGCTGAGAGAGCTACAGCAGCCATGATGAACCTCACTGAGAAAGAGACAGCAATAAAAGCACTGAGATCTGAGTAACAATTCAGCCTTCAAACAGAGAGAGAGAGAGAGAGAGAGAGAGAGAGAGAGAGAGAGAGAGAGAGAGAGAGAGAGTGAGAAATAAAGAATTGAGATAGATGTAGAGAGAAAGAATGAATAAAAAGAGATAGATGTAGAGAGAGAAAGCATAGAGAGCCTGAATAAAAAAAGAGTAGAGTGAATAAAGAGAGAAAGAATAGAGACAGAAGAGAGACAGAAAGAGAGAGAGAGCAAGAGAGAGAAAGATTAAAGAGATTGAGAGAAAGAAAGAAAAAAAAGAGAGAAAGAGTGAAAGACAGACAGAGAGATAGAGAGAGAGAGAGAGAGAGAGAGCAGTATACACATTAGTTTGAACTGTATCCAGATCAAAGCTTGGCGGCGTTTGGTTTTGTATTCTGCTCCAGTCGTTTAACTCGGTGCCCTTGCTTAGTGTCTTACATTCAGCCCAAAGACTCCTTGATTTAATTAACTCAGTGCTTTATGAATAAAAATATTCCAGTATTGATCATCCCGGGAGCTGACGCAGGCTAAACTGGGACAGTCATTCGCTTCATTACGCCGCCCCGCTTTTTTCTGCTTGTAGCAGAGGGCAAAAAAAAAAAAAAAAAAAAAAAAAAAAAAAAGAGGACAGCTTCTAAATCATGGTAAATGGGTTCAAATGCTCCCTTGGGTGCTTAAAGCTCTCTGCTCCAGCTTCAGCATTCCTCCACCACTCCCAAGAAAGCATCTGTGTATGAAAATTATAAATGGAAATAGTTTTTTCCCCACGTAAGTATCTATTATGTTTTGTCGATACTTTAATTAAATTGGACAGCTTAATGTGATTTACCTTGATCCATACCCTTTATGGTTATAAAAGCCTTTTTGGCTCAAGGCCCGAGAAATGTCGAACAAATTTAGATGAGTTGGAGGCACAGCGGGAAAAAAAGAGGAATAGTTGGAGAGGTTGGGCACACGGGGTGATTTGTTCTTGGTTAATTCACTTTTATTCCTCTTCTGTCATTTGGGCTTAATTCTCTTTCTTCTGCGGCGTCTCGGCCACTGGACGGGGCCTGAATGACAGTGGGCTTTTAGGAACATTTATAGCGGCAATAAAATGTCAGTTATAAGGCATGACAAGACAAGAGCGCACACAGACAGCGGATCCGTCGGCCTGTCGGATACGCCAGAGTGCTTCTGGAGATAGGAATGCTTCAGAAAGATGAGGGCAGAGAGATTGTGTACAGTGTCTTGTATCTGTCTTTGTGAGAAAAGCTCTCACAAAGCAAAAGCCACCAAAAAAAAAAAACAAAAAAAAAAAAACGTGGCTGAAAGGATGAACCCGCTAATCAGACAATGGGATTTGCGGGGCTTTTAAAAGGAGTGGGCCGGACGCCTGAGCCCGACTCACTCTCCTTCTCTCTGTTCACATCTGGGCCTCCTCAGCAGCCATAAATAATACTGAAGAGATTAAGAGATTGGCTGATGGGGTGGGGGGGTGGTAGGGTGCTGGAGGTGGGGTGTGTATCTGCAGAGTTTCAATTCAACTCGCGGCAGGTCATGGTTGCCACGGAGACCAAGAGCCATGCTGTCCAATTAACTTGGAGGCTGGTTGTGCAGGTGCAGGTGCTAGTGCGGCAAGAGCATGTGTGTGATTTGGGGCAGGGGGTTACTGGATATATGTGTGTGTGTGTGTGTGTGTGTGTGTGTGTGTGTGTGTGTGTGTGTGTGTGTGTGTGTGTGTGTGTGTGTGTGTGTGAGACACAGAGAGCTCCAGAGAGACTTCTGTCTTCTGTGCAAATGGTTGTTACTTTGTAAACAGTATCAACAGGTTAAAGACAGGTAATGCTTGGTTTCTTTTACACACTAGATGAACAGGTTACAGATGAACAGTGATACAGACCAGTGTAGCTACAGACCCTAAGTATGAGGTCCTTATTCAAGATAAACAGGTGGTAGGTACTAATGCAGTCTAACCATATTACATTAAGGGGCGTTTTCACACCTATAGTTTATTCGCTTTGGTGGCAGATTAAAAAGAGACGGTGGTTGGCTTCAGGCACTTGCTTGTCTTCACCCTGCTAGTGTCAGAAGCATCGTATGTGATAGTGGGAGAGTCTGAATGGGGTTGGGAAATTGGCACTTCCAAATTGGGTGGAAAATTGGGATAAAATTATTAAAAAAAGGTGGTTTGGATTGGAAAGTGGAGACTGATCTCTCTGCCGATTGGTCAGACCTCTCTGGGGCAAGAGATGACATTTATTCAACCTATTAAAAAGTGTTTTGTGATTTTCTGAATACACCCGATATTTGGGTCAGATCAAGGTCGGCTCAAATTCTCACCACAAACGAACCACTCAGGAGTTTGTTTGGGACCGAACAGAGACCACCTCCTCTAAAGGGTCTTGTTCTTTGGTCCACATTCAAAGTGCCATTACTGTCACACTGTAGTCCAATTTTACCAGACTAAAAAGTGCTGGAGTGAAAATACCCTAATCAACAGGCTCCAGCTATAAGTGGAAAAGGTGGAAACGCCTTCTAATGAATGCATTCAGCTAATTCCATTTGCATAAATGCTGACAAAGATGTGCAAATGCACACCTAAAGCTTATTTAGTCCTTGTAGAGAAGTATTACCAATAGAATATTTCTCTTTGAAGCAGATAAACTTGAGCTTACTGGCAATGTGCCTAATGCCAGAGCTAGGTGTTGGCTAGTGGGGCATATTGAACTGTGGAGCAGTGGAACTGTGAAATGATGGCCCTCAATCTGATATCGTTGGGAAATTAGGGATAGGGTGGGGTGGGAACATCCAACATCTTGACCTGACTAATGCTCTTGTTGCTGAATGCAATCAAATGCTCATCAGTGCTTCACCATCGGGCAAAACAATGAATAAAAGGTGTCCTAATACTTTTGTCCTGATGGTGTATATACTGGCAGTGGCTTACTGGATCAAGTCTGCATGTATGGAAAAAACAATCTAATTAGCTGCTGTAGTGGAAAAAAGAATTCCAACCTCTCAGTGTTTTTTACACTATAGTCCATAAAAAATTCAACTGTGTGTGGCATATTTGTAAGATTCAATTTGCAGTTTGAAGTTGTCTGATAACTTTAACATTTAACATTTTTAATTGAAAAAGAATCCACACCACATTATCAAACCTATACCTAAGCCTAACACTTTCCAGCTCTGAGGGATCCAATGGAGAACTGAAAGAAGTTGATCAATCATAGAGGCTATTGAAAGAGCTACTGGCTGGGAGGGATGCTTAATCATCCCTGAGTGTCCCAATAATTTTGTCAATGTAGTGAACAAAACAAACCTGCAATATTTTACTGTAGTATCACATAAAGATCCGAACTTCGGGGGCAGTTACATGCCATTTTCTAGGCTTCATATCTCAGGTTCAGAGTAACCTACAGACATGATATACATACCATAATGACAAGACATGCTATGATGTCATCACTGTGTGATGAAATATCAGCGAGTAATCCAGCTCAGAAAACAGCTACAATTCACTACAATTTCCAACTGAATTAAATCCCAGTTTAAATGCCAAAAAGCCTTCCAGTGCATGTTTACTGCTCTGTCCATGTGGACATGCTCAACCTGCATACAGACTCCGGTCTGATCAGTGACAGTGGGTGGGGATGATGACATCGATGCAGCATTGTTTGTCTGTTATGTTTTCCTTTCATCCTGAATAATTACACAGTGCTTGTTCTAAGCATTTATCCAGTTAATACCTGGACCATTGTGGGCAATAATGTGGCATAACTTTACTGTTTTGGAACTCACCACCCTGTTCTTCACTTTATCGGAGTAATATCTAGATTAAAACAAATGGTTAAAGTTCCGTAAAGGGGGTCCCAGCCAGAATGAATTTCAATGTACATACAAAGGAGGGGGGGTGGTCACCTGGCATTATATCGATTCATGGTTAAAAAAACTGTACACGATGCATTCATAATTATGGCTGCCGGCACCACTGTGTAAAGTCTGTTTCTTTTTGAACTGCTGCCATTGCATAATTTCTGGGCAGCCAATGTGCTTGGAGGAAAGCTCCAGCACAATGACTAACAGACGCCTGTACCATCTACCAAGACCATGGCCAATTTTGCTCTCTTAGACACCCACTGCCGATGGCAAACAGCATGACCTGGGACTCAAACTTGTCCTCCTCGGATCACAGTGCTAGAACATTAGACCCCTGCACCAGTTGGAGCCCTCATGAATAATCATTGTAAGGTTTGAAGAACCTTCACGTAATGTATAGGCTCTAGACGGAACCTGGAAACTGTATGTGGTTCTTTAAACCTTTGAAAGGTTTTTTGCTCTCTCAAATCTCTTTTTCAGACCTTTTCAGGTGAAACTGAGGAATTATAAGTGTGAAACACACTTAAAGCCCTTGTTGAAGGATGCTGTCCCTTAGGGATAGACAGACAGACACACTTGAATAGACTTATTTACACTACGTACTGTTTGAGGTAAGATTATGGCAGAACAGTAGAGCATCAAAGGAGTGTCTACAGGAATCCTGAAGCCAGAGCCACAGCAGAGCCTCCCAGGCAGTTGGAACCAAATCCTGGGGTGGATTTTGACTTGCTGGACCTGAAATACCCATATCTGACTAAAGCCATTGCTGACTATTATTATCCAATAAAGTGGGCATGCTACTTTGGTTTGCACAATTCCCCAAGAAGGAGTTCCGTACTTTCCTGGCCACAAGATGATTGTGTATAGCCAAGTCATAAGCCTCCAGGTTCCACACAGTAGCTGTAAGAGCTAATCTCTGAAGGCTTCTTCTGAAGCACTACAAAGGCAAGGAGGCTTCAGAAAGGTCTCTGAAATGATCAGGCAGGCCAGGGTAGGAGGATGAGCAGACAGTGTGATTGAATTGAAACAATACACCACTGTCCTGGATGGTGACACACTCTGCGTGGGTGAAAAGAGATTTGTGTGTGTGTCTGTGTGTGTGTGTGTGTGTGTGTGTGTGTGTGTGTGTGTGTGTGTGTGTGTGTGTACGGGTGTGTGCTGAGTGTTAGTGTATGCCACTCTGTGTATTCTGAATGACCATGGCCTGTCCACAACCACCCACATCACCTCTGTTTCCCGGCCCCCCGCTGTCACTCCGCCTCTCCCCTCGTCTCCGTGCGGAGAACAGCACGGGTGGACGTGCCACCTTTGAAGCGAAAGAAACAAGCCGGTGTCCTTTGATCGACTCGATCACAAACAACAAGAGGAAGCCATCCAATAACACACAACAGCACATTTCAAACAGCTCTATCTAATGCTTCTGAAGCATCTGGAAAAATCCCGCTCTGTAAACAAGTTCCCAGAATGTGGCATATTGGAAAGCGCAAAGACGCAAGGCGGTCTGTTTGCTGCCTGGTTGGCAAATAAGCCTAATCTCTTTATAATGAGAGTAATCCAGTTAGACTCGGTAAATGGCTAACGTCAGGCTAATTGAATAAGAGCCAAAACCAGCTTTGTGCACTGTGTGGCCTAGCTAGACCTGCCATGCAGACCTGCACCCTGTCAATGGAGACTAATGGTGAATGCAATCGCCGTGCAATTCAATTTCTCCACCTGATCACTGCCTTCAGGACACTCACCAGGAGCAAACGCCCACCTGTGAAATAGTGATGAGCAAGTTAATCTATATGGGGATGACATCCACGGCTATTCTATTAAAGAAATGACCGAATCTGTCTGCAAGCGCTTGCCTTCACAAATCATGGGGCCTTTCCAGATCTCACAAATTAGCATATATAGATAGAATGAACAGTGGTCTTATATGAATGGGGTCTTTTTAAGGATTTAATGCAGAAGCAAAATGCAGTGATTTCTTTAGTTATGTCATTTTTCATTGCTGTCATTTCAGTTTTTTTTGCTTTGAAATAGGGATGTGCCAGTTCTGTCACTGTGGGACGATGCCAATTTCGGATATTTGTATGTACACATGCAGATCCTGATGCATACATACTATTTTAGGGTGAAATAAATTCTTAATAAACTCTGACAAATTGCCATTTTTCACTGGCACAATGGTAACAACATAAAAAATCTTGAATGCATATAAATGGTCACTCACAAAGTATTGCAGAGTATCAGGGCTATATAATACTGAGAATAAAAATTGCAATATTTGCAAAATTGCACAGTAGAACAGAGTGAATAAAAATTGGGGTTAAAGTATCACAGATAATATGTTAATGAATACAAAGTTGATTCATGGCACACAGGAGCATTGAACCTAAACCTAATTAAGAGAACTTGAATGTATGTGGGGTGGTCAGAACATTTGGAAGGGTGTTTTTGGGGAGCCAGAAGGAGACAGTCTTCACCACATTCGAAGTGTCCATGATCCAAGCGGCCACAGCGTTGGTGAAGCCAAGAAAAAGTGGGCCTCCGCTGTCAAGAGAGTTTTTCTAGCTCTGTAATTACTCTACAAGCAAGTATACGAAGGTCAACACAGCACAGTAATTAACATGTAACCGAACCTGAGAAAAGTCTAATTGCATCCAGAGAAAGGAAAGGATAGTTTAAAAAAAAACAAAAAACTAGCCGAGCAGAGAGCTAGGGGCTGAGACCCAAGGGGCTCCAATCAGCCCACGGCGCTTTTATCACATGTTAGAAAATCCCCACTCTATATGTCCCGCAATGGCCACCCAAACATGGGCCTATAACAGAGAAAGAGAACATGCAGGTTCTCATTTAGGAGTAATTGCCCCAGGCTCTAATGTGGTAGAAAAGACCTGCACCATTACTGTAAGCTTTTCCAGGCTACTTCCAATTTCCTATACAGGGTTCCCTATTAGGCCCGGGTATATTTTCAACCACTTGTGTCGATTCAAACAAGCAAGGTCTCTCCGCATTGGTTCTAAGGTCAAGAATGAAAGAACGGAATTTATTTCCCATTCTGTCGGCAAGACTTTGAGTCCGGCATCTGCTTTCTTACAAAGAAGGTCAGATGTGCTGCAGTGGAATTGCAAACGAATAAAGCAGCCAGAGGACAAGAGAGAAACAGAAGGAAAGAAGCAGAGATGAAGTGTCCAAACTGCAGGCATCTCCTCAACCACAAGATGGAGCCCCCTGGCTTCTCTCAACCCTTTGAGCCAAGTGAGCAACAAGTTCATCTCTTCACGGGCAGGGAGCTTCAGAAGGCCAAGAGTAGGCCCTGCGCCCCGGGAGCAATAATATCTCCCCACATGTTTACATGCAAGCACATTAACGCACCAACGAGAGGGTGGCAATTATGACGGCTGGTATCTGAAGCGGGACCCTGGAACTGCTCTCCTAACCACAAACGCACACACACACACACACACACACACACACACGCACACACACACACACACACACACACTCACACTGGAGAGAAGGACATGTGAGAGCACCTGCAGGAGCAAACCCAATCATGACACACCTTCTAAACACATACAACCTTCTGAAAAAGATGAAAGGGAGTTTGTGACAACCAAAAATAAAAAACACAGGGCTGCTAAAAATCCTCTGTGGTCATTCTATTAATAGGAAAGACCAGTTTTAAACATTGGCCTCTTTTCCACTGCAGGGCCGAATGGTTCCAAACAGGGAGGCTAACTGTTCTGGTGGCTTTTCCACATGGATACGGTTCAACTGAGCATGGTTAGATAACCTTACTTACGTTGGTTTCAGACAAATGTGGTTTATGCAGAGAAATTACACAATGCTAACAAATGAATGAGTAACTGAACTGAAGCCATCATGAAGTTGTAGTGTAAGGGTAAAGAACAATGTTTGGGTTGATGAGAATTTGACTTCTTTGGCAACTATATTGAAACAGTGACTGTACATTAAAGATGGACCCTCATCCGATCGTCTCTCTAAATTGAAGCCACCACAGATCTACCTCTCCTGGCTGGATGCAGTATGATGGTTAATTGCACCCATTCCCATTCGTTTCAATGGCAAAACAGCCCATTTTCAATCTGATGTTATATATATATATATATATATAAAATCCGGTGGTTATTTTTCCATGTGCCAATATTGGCAGATCTTTTTCCATTCTTCTAAAAGTTATTCTGGTTGCAAATTTGACATCACGGTGGACAATTTTGGCTTCGTTTTTATAGAATGGAAGGAAACAGAACCACATCATCCATCTTTAATATACAGTCATTTTGTTGAAACATGTTAGATTATTAACAGAAATTTAATCTTATGTATGTGAGACTGGACACATGGACGATAGCAACTGGTGTGTTATTATGGAACACTTCTCATTCCAGGTTTAGCAAAAAAGCAGCTGGAAAAAAGAAACCATAAGTGGTCTAATGGGTCCGTGCTGGCATGGAAGGGTATGGCACAGTTTTAGTAACTAGTCAGCCTTGCAGTGGAGAAGATGCCATTTTTTGAGCACTTGGCCAGAGTGAGAAAAGAAAATTTGAGTTTTGGGTGATGTTTGGCACACTGACAGCTCTACCTCTACACTAACAGTATTCAACCTACATCATTCTAAAACAACCTACAAATCAGATCCTGCCTGTAATACTTGGGATACTTTGGGGCTATTGGTACAGATCGGGTTTTGACCATTGCCAACAAGTATAGAGGGGCTGGTTCATGTTTGGCTTTGTAGGCCAACATCAAAGATTTGAATCTGATGTTCAGCTACAGGAAGCCAGTGAAGAGAATGCAGTAGAGGCATCACATGGCTGAACTTGACTATGGCTAGAAGGTAGAAGAAAGAAGAAAATGTCTATATGAGCTCCTCTGACAAACGTGTCACATTGTAGTACTTGGTTACATGCATTAATAACACTGACAAGCCTATCAGGAAAGGATTACACAGATCTCAAGGTGACCAGAACTGTCCTTCATCAAAGAACTGTGTGAACATTTCATCTAGAGTTTGAGAAATCCCCAACTGTGTGGAGAATTTACTCACTTCATTCGAAGTGTCCCAACGTTATGTCTGATCAGTCAAACAGGACATAACCTTGGTGAAAGAGTGGACTGAACCCCCTCACATGACTGGCATAGTTTGTACCAATACCCATAATCAAGTATTGAAGAAACATTGATGCATGGGGCTTATTGTTGGTCAGGGAAGCTAACACAGATTCTTATACCTTAAACATCAACCACAGTCAAGGTGGCCAAACCTACTGAAACAAATCCATCCATCCATCCATTTTCTGAACTGCTTATTCCTGAATAGGGTCACAGGGGAGCCGGTGCCCAGCCAGCAACTCTGAGCACAAGGGCAGGAAACAAACCTAGACAGGGCACTACTCCCTCTTAGGGCTCCCTCGCACACACACAGGCACACACACACACACACTAAGGGCCACTTTAGAGTCACCAACTCACATGTCTTTGGACTATGGGGGAAACCAGAGTACCCAGAGGAAACCCACACGAACACAGGGAGAACATGCAAACTCCACACAGAAATTTCCCAGGTTCTTCTTGCTGTGAGGTAACAGTGCTATCCACTGTGCCACCGTGCCACCCTCTGAAACAAATCCACTTCAAATAAACAGCGTTTTAGTTACATGAACCACATGGATAACATCAGTGCAGCTCCATGAGGCCAATCACCACCAGGCTCAAATGAGGACGGTAACCTCAGTTTCAAGGACAAGTAGGCAAATTTGTACAAAACTATTTTGTGTGTTGCTTCTAGGTGTTTGTGCTAGTTCTTGTCTCCCAGAGAGTCTGTGTCCTTTCTACTCTGCCTCTGCTGGATGGGTATAATAGGATAGCAGTAGGTGGGGGCAGGAGAAGCCCTCTCATTTCCTCACCAATTTGCCCATAGACAAAGATGCTGCTGTCTGTCCACTATCAGGCCGCTGGAAATAAGATATCTGCAGGGGGAGAACGCCTCACTGCCCTAGCCAGAATTAAAATATCCACATCTACAGGCACCACTGGGCCATGCTAGAGCTGCGTAAGTCACTGTGTTACATCAGGATGTGAGTATAAAAGAGTGAGGGAGAGCAGAGGAGATCACTATCATACAATATCACATTGGATTGAGTTGTGTGGCACGCACGGCTGACTCATTTCCGACACGGCAGGCTCTACCAGTGTATACATACACAAACACACACACCTCCACACACATGCATACACATACACAGAGTAGGCAGCAGGTGACAGAAATGGCCGTGCTTGGTATTGTTTCTATTATGGGTGCTGGAGTGTTGCCTCAGATGCCTGGCTGTGGTGTGTAAACTGCTTCCTGAGATTAGTGTCGAAACTCAATTTACCCCCAGTGCTCCCTGTACCCCTTCCCTTAATCAAATCAGCAGCGCTGCCTCCTGCCTGCCGCCTTTTCCTTGGAAAGTGGAGGCGTGTGGAGTGACACACGGACGGAGCAGCCTTTCCAACAACTCAAAACTCAAAATACGACGGGTCAGCCCGTCCAGCCATGGTCAACCCACTCCCCCAACATCTGGTCTGTTCCCTCCAATCTTCATTCCAGCATGAGGTGAGGAAATCTAATGGGCCTCCACACCTAGTCGTGGGGCATTATCCCACACGTCATTCCCTGCCGCTTCCTATTTGGCCTGCTGATTGTATCTGCATCATTCAACGTTGTGTGAGGCTGCGGGGGCTGCAGGCACGGTCTAGCAGCTCTACTCACACCCATTACTGCCATTACTGCCTCTCAGGCTGCATTCAACAGCACCCTGCAGGCCCATCACTTCCAGTCTTCTTCCCAGCATTCCACATACATTCCACTACTATTCAAAAGATTGTAATCAATTGCCAGGCACATTTATTTGGTAATATGTAAATTAAGTAAAATACATCACAGGTACTTTTGCAAAGAGTAATCTTCAAATGCTTTAGTACCTCTTTAGTACTCAAATATCGCAATTGCAGTACCACTTTGGTTACATAAATGTTACATAAATGAACTGCAATGCCTCTGTAGTATCCTTTTATTTAAAAATACAAGTTACGGTACCTCTTTATTTCCATATACTACAAACATATATATTACATTACATTTTTTAGTACTCTGCTTACATATACTGTAGTAATCCTATTACCTCTTTAATACATGTAATACATTCTTTACATACATGTAGTAAAAACAGTATTTCATTCCTTAAATATAGGGATTACAGTGCTCAGCAAGTAGCTCTTTACTTACACATAGTAAAAACAGTACCTCATTGCTCACATATAGTAATCTTAGTACCTCTTTATTACTGCTTTGCTTAAGTATAGAGGTAGTAATATCCCTTTAGTACCTCTTTACCCACATACAGTAATTACAGTACTCTTGTAGTATATATATATATATATATATATATATATATTAATTACATATGGTAATTGCAGTACATCTTCAGTATCTACGTACAATAAATACAGTACCAAATTAAGTGCATACAGTGATGACAGTACCTCTTAATACCCCTTCATTTACATCTAATAATGACAGTACCTCTTAGTACCTTACTTCTTCAGCTCCTTTCTGTCGAGAGTTCTGTCCTGAGTTACTCTATCATTCCATCACTGCTTCCTCTTTCCTGTTCTATCTGGTTTGTTGCTTGTTTTCAAAGCCGTGCTCATGGGCCAACACTATCTGTTTCCAATTCAATGCATTCCAACAACTTACCATTCTGTATCTGTCGGTGTGAGACTGAAGAATGCAGAGAGGAAAGAAATCCTAGGCATTCTACCATGGCACTAGGCAACTCAACGTATCAACCGAGTGGAAACATATATAAAAAACAGAGCTCAGCCTCTTTAGCTCTAATTAAATGTAGCCTTTGATTTCAGTCTTATATCCTATTCTTTGGTCAGACTCAGCATGAGCTCGGCTGCCTGATCAGGGTGTTTTCACTCAGGAAACAGAAAAGCGGCAAATAAAACAGAAAGTCAGGCTGACTTAAAATGATGAATGAATGAGTCTACCTGGAGGACTGCATTGAGTAATGAGGGGTTAACCCAGGACAGAGTGCCAGGCCTTATCTGGGCATAGAGACTAACATTCACCCGGATACATACTCATTCAGACAACAGTGCAATTTAGAGTAGCCAGTTCACCTGATGTCCATGTTCTTGGAATGTGTGAGGAATTTGATGTTCCTGGAGGAAACGGGAGAACATGGAAACTCCACCCAGAGAGGGCCTTGAACCAAAGACCCCAGCACTGGGAGGCAAACACACTAACCACCTATTATCACGTTATTCTTTAAAGTTGCCCTGACTTTCTGTTTTATTCTGGTCAAATGCTGTAGTATGGGGGCTTTCATGACTGTAAGAAGGACTATAAAACAGAGGAACTTGTCATTGTATTTGGAGTTTCTAAGCATTCTGAAAAATGTCAGGGGATAAAATAAAATTGAAAATTGTGAAACAGTAGAACAGAATCACAACCATTATGTGAATATACTCCTTAATTAATACATTTAGTTATTGCACTGTTAGAACCTGTAGAGAATGTTTTGGTGTCTCTAGTCGTGAGGTTTGTTTGTCACATCTGATGAAAATGTATTTCAGCACTTCAGTATGACAGAAGTGTCCCTGCCCATCTTTCATCCAGAAGGGTTTGACAAGAGAATACGGTGACATTTAACTAAGACAGCACTCACATTTAAACTCAACAGAGAGCATACTTTCCCAATTCTTCATGAATATAAAGACTATCATGAATATAATCTAACCGAATGCATTCCATAAATTTTCCAATTTAAAAGTCCACGTACTGACCCATGAAGAGACATCCTGGCTGGATTTCTATCAGATGAAGGCCGTTTCTTCTGCTAGAGGTCATGGTTAGCATCAGTGTGTCTCATTTTACTGTTATTTCTAATTTTCCTTTGTTTACATTTTCGCTTACTTGAACATGTTGTGCTCCTTTTTTCCTGTTAAAACATTTTCAGTGTAATCTTAGAAGCAATCACCTTACATTTCAAACTTGCTGTATCTGTAATCTGATTTCTGTCTATTTTCATAAGCATAATTGATTACAGTTATTTTTTTTTTTTGCATGTGTATCCATTGCGTAATTCTCTAACATGTATTCTATTACCCTCCAACCCTCCACTCTAGGCTCTGATTTCACAGTCTGTGGTTTGATCAGTGTGTGGGGTTCTGTGTCAGTGTTTGTATATAGAGCAGCTGTATCATTAGTCCAGTATTAGGCTTGTACCCGAGTTTAGAATATTTTGTGTATGGTGCACTCTACCTCTTCGCGGGGACGTGATCTCACTGATTACAGCATCATAAGAGCCAGGCTGATTTATTAGGGCCCGCTGATGAGGCTGTATTTAAATAAACACCAACATCCTTTCCAGAGCTGAAGAAACAACTCCCCTGGGGGTCGCACAAACAACCTGTCTGTTAGGAGAGGATTGGAGGATTTTGGAGAAAGCAGAGCTGACTTATTTGTCAGTAAGGAAGAATTTCATTTTTAAAATACTTTTAACCCTCTGATTTAGAGAAAGCGGTAAAAAGCAAGCAAATTTCTCCATGACCTGTCTCAGTGCAGTCGTGGCATGTCTGCAGTGTAGGGAATCTGTGGAATCGCGTATGCAGATCAGTGGGAAGAACAACAGCCGCCGGTGGTGTTGAAGCCGTGCTAAACGGCTTGTCTGCCCTTGTTAACACCCAGGCCTGGGCCGAAATTGGGTTCAGCTGTGGCGTGGCACTGCTGAGCGCTTTTACGTGCGGGATCATAAATCAGCGTCCTTCACAGCGGCTGCAGGCCCTCGGGCCACATTTCCACCTTCCTGAGACCCCATTAGCTCCTACATATTCCACCTTTCCGGGGGCAGGGGAGGTTGAGCCATGGGGACCTACTGTTGGAAAGATACAACAAGTGTCCATGCGTCCCCAAAGCAGTTCAGCAGCCAATGGTCCATAGGAGAAGCAGGGAAAAAGCATTAGCTCTGTCTTCAGAAGAGACTGCTATGTTCATACTCATATAGAAATCAGGACACTGCACTAGTAAGGATAATGATCTATTAATATCCCCTGACTAAACCTATACGTCTTTGCCTACTCTTAATGCAGAGTCAGAGTCCTGACTATAATAGTCTTAAGATGCTGCGGCATTGCCTGAAGAGGGCTGTGCAAGCAAGGCGTCGCAGAACTACACATGAACTGAAACAGATTTTCAAGAAAGTATGGTCCAAATCATTTGTTGGAAGTGTTTGCTACTGCAGGTTATTAAATACAAAGATTCACTTATTTTTCCTTGCCTGCACTGTGTGAAATGTTTACTTAATGTGTTAAATCAATCAATCAATCAAAGTTTATTTTTATAGTGCTTTTTACAACAAAAACGTTGTCACAAAGCAGCTTTACAGAAATTCGGGTCCAAACCTCAACTGAGCAAGCCAGCGGCCAACAGTGGCAAGGAAAAACTCTCTCAGACTAGAAGCAAGAAACCTTGAGAGGAACCAAGGCTCAAGAGAGAAACCCATCCTCCTTTGGTCGACAGCGGAGAGCACAGACATAGGCATAAATAACATACAAGAACTGTGATCAGCTGAGTTAGAATTTATTTGTCCATAATAGTGGACTTAGACTTAGATAGTGATCAGACCAAATTTTATTAGTAATCGATACAGAAATCCAGATTATTCCAAAGGATTTACTTATTTTTCCTTGTTGCCTCTAAGTGGCTTTTCACACAAGCTCATGCTACAAGCACAAGATGTCCTCAGGTTTGAAAACCACTGTCACAGGCCATTCTGTTCTATTAGGCAGGATAGAAAACATGATTGTGGAGTCAGGTTAGGGAGCCAGCTTTGTGACTGGAGGGTTGCCGTTTTGATTCCCTGAACTGGCAGGGCATGACTGAAGTGCTCCTGAGCGAGGCACTTAACTCCCCAGCTTCTCTCCGGGCACCGTGGACAGGTCCAAGACGTGTGCTCACTGCCCACTAGTGTGTGAATTTTAGCCTTTGACATGTTAAAATTAGCTATAATGGAACTTGCCCAATTACAATCATAAAATAGTTCTCTCATTTCCTTTCTGGCTCCTCCCTTTCCTCTCTCTATGGTACACTGCTAAGTGCATACACTGTGCAGAGTTCCACAGTTTATTTTTCAGCAGTCCGATACATAATTCAGGTAACAGAACCACTGCATTTATTTCATTTCCCAGTTGGAACACACTGCTTGCACTAAAAGTGGCCACTAACCATTATGGAAACACTTGATTTGAGACACAGGGTCGATTTTACTGTCGGTCCAGGCTTGGTGAAGGACATCTGGTTGTGCTGTGGGCGAGAAAAAGCAGCTTGGCTGGTGCAGGCTGCGCTGTGCTCTGACCAGGCTGAGAGGGAGCTTTTATATACGTTTTTCTCACGGTGAGCAAATATGGGAATTAAGTTAATCATAGCCTCAGGGTTAGACTTTTTACAGAAGAGAAGGAGAGAGAGGATGGAAGAGAGAGCCAGTGATTGCACTGCCCAGGGAATTGCGCTTTCCTTGACTGAAAGGATCGGCCTGCCCTCTTGTAATCCTGCTCCAGTGGGCAAGTGTTACCACTGAATAATGAACCTGGGGCGGCAGGGTAATTTGCGTGTATAAATAATGAGAAAGGAGTGTCTGTGTACATAAGTAAATAATGAAAGGGCACAGAGGGTATGTGACTCTATGTGGGAGGGCATACAGTATGCTTGCTCGTTCACACGTGGGAATGTAGTGGCTTGATCTATAGAACAAAAGACTCCAGACTCTGGAGACTGGAGGGTAATGAATACTTCATAGATGCCCATAGAGAATAGCTATAAATATATAAATATAGGAGACTCTCTGATTTATAATCAGTCTCTGAAGCCTACTGGCACTGTGGCAGATGGAGCACTTGGTGTCAGCCCCCTTGTGGGCTCTAGTTGAAAGTCAAGGTTATCTGTGATCAGAACACCAGCCCCCTGCTGTTCCACAGAGGTCAAAGCTCACCTCCCAGCCAGGAGCCCTCAACACATACTTTCCAGCTCCACCAGGCTCCTGTGCTGCCATCTGTCCCCTCACACTCTCTCCTTACACTCGCCTGAACACAGCAAGACCAAACAGCTAGGAGCCTCCCAGATGCTTACTGACATCCCTTCAGCATGGTTGGGTAAACAGCCTTAGATGTGACTGAGGCTATGCAGGAATATCACTAGAACGTGCTGAATGATCTGATGACAGATTCATGACAAGGGTGTCTCGTAATGGTACCCGTTTATCTCACTCTAAAACATTACAACATACTCGATATGGACAAAAGTATTGGGACACCACTTCATTGTATCTTGTGAAATCAATGGTGTAAGGTTAACTGTCTCTACTGTCCAGGGCTGGCTTTCTATTAGATGTCAGATGTCACAGCATTGCTATGAGGATTTGATTGGATTCAGGCAACATTCAGAGTTAGGGAGGTCAGGATATTGGATGATCCCCACCCTACCTCAACCCCAAAGTCCAAAAGTATAACTCATCCCAAAATGATTAGATGGAGTGGCATCATTCCGGTGAACACAGTTCCACTGCTCCACGGCTCAGTGCTAAGCGAAATTATATCCCTCTAGCCCACACCTGGCATTAAGCACAAGGTTCATGTTTATCTGTGTCAGCAATGGGTGCAACTTTAAATAGCTGAATGCATTCGTTAGAAAGGGTGTCCTTTAATAGACTGTCTGTTAGCCATTGTAATGTGGCGCCTTCCTCCGAGCGCACTGGCTGCCCAACAATGATGCAATGGCGGCAGTTTGAAAAGAAGCTGTGGCTGACTTCACATATATTGGAGGAGGTATATGCTTGTGGTGTAGAGATCACTGTATGTAAATGGCAGAGAGGCCTAATGGAGTTGTTATTGGTAGGGGAAAAATGGGCTAAAAATAAAAATATTTTGATATTTTGACCCTTTGACCATTTTGACAATATCCATTAGCAACCCCGTAAGCTTTCTTGCTATGAAACACATCTAGGACACCACTGTTTTACCTTCTTACTGTATGTTAATTGAAAATGATCATCTCTATTTAGCTACTTAATCCAGGATTAACAATCGCTCTTTGCAGTCAAGAACAGTACTCTGAAAGAGTGCACGTTGCTTTACATTTGACCTCCAGAGATTTCAATGTATCTTGGTTCCCCTCCTGATTTTCCTTGAGGCAGTCTGAATAGCCTCCCTCTGTAGTGCCTCCAGGGCGCTCAGCCCCTTGCCAGATGGCTTTTGCGTAGTTTTGCTAACAAAGTCATTAAAACGCCTCATTTAATTTCAATTTTGGCCAAGACAAATCTTGCTCCATGCCTCTTTGCATATGTTGTACTCGTACACACACAAGCAGCCTGAATGTGAACGTTAAGCGTCTAAGCTCATCAAGAGACGGAAGCCCCTCTACAACGAGAAAACAACATGGCGGCAACCCTGGATCCCTCCTAGTCAAAATGGGGCTCTGTTTACATTTACAGAGCTGACAGACGGTGAAGAACTGGAGAGGTCTCATGTCTTCCGACAAGAGAGGGAAAAAAAAGGCTGCTCTCTCTTCCTTTCCTGCTGCTTGGTCGACCGCAGCTCTGCTAGCTCATGACGGTTACAGCCAAGACTATCTCACCACACCGTTTACAAGGCCAGACCCCTCGTCCCCCCCCACCCCCCTCCACAGCTACTGTTCTCCGATTTGGAGAAAAAGTAGCTCACATATGACAGCTGAGAAAAAGCAGGGGAAATTTGGTTAATCCACTTCTTGAGGTTTCCCTGTTTACGGTTAATGGGAGGCTTTACACGTCTCACACTGGTTCAGCAGCAGACTGTGCTGGGAGGATTCCACTGCTGGGAGCATGCAAACAACACTCTTCTCAACCCCTTTTGGCATGACCATCGTCAAAAACACGTATCGGCCATGTGGCAGTGCCGGGTAAACTTTTTTGATCATATAGCCACATCAATAGCAAAACATGATTTAAACCAAAGCTTTCACATAAAAGCAAAAGGCCTTAATGTCTGGATGGCGCTTATTTAGCACTGCTGTAAATCAAGTGCTTCTGACTGCCATTAAGGACGTACTGGGAATGTGGGAGCCACACACTCTGATGCTGCATAGCAGACAGGCCTCACAGGGTGTGAAAAGGATTCGATTACTAGCACACCATTGCTTGGATTCCCGGCATGAGATATTCTGGATTAAACAACAGACCAGCAGACTTCAAATCAGGAAGTTTGTTAGTCAGACATTAGGTGGCTGCTTGCTTCCCTTCGTTCTAGGGCCTTCACACCGCAGAGCTTGTTAAGAACGATTTCCAAGCAAGTTAAGTGTGGCAGATCTGAAACAGACAGTGCAACCTTGAGATCCCATCTCTTTGTGCTCTGAGCACCGCAAAACTCCACCCCGTAACACAATCTGTTTCGAGTTGCAGCCTCTCATGTGTTTGGCCATTCAATTTAGGAAATGCGAAGCAGCTGATGCTTATAAATAAAAGAACAAACCTTTGCCGAGTTTTTATATCTTTCTTTTTTTTTTTTTTTAACAGAGACTCTCATATTTAATACATGAGCATAAATAAGTTTTTAATGTTGCCGCCAAGTGCATGAGGCTCTGATATGGAGCTCGTAATTGGCCTGCCACTATAAAGGAGCTGGCTAGCTCAGTTCTCTGGCCTGCCGTTGCTGCCTGGCTTTCGCAGGGCTGACCTGTGTATTAGCCTGTGTGTGTGAGAGAGAAAAAGAATGAGAGAGAGAGAGAGAGAGAGAGAGAGAGAGAGAGAGAGAGAGAGAGAGAGAGAGAGAGAGGGCAGGGGGGGGATTATTTGGCAGCCAATAATTAAAACAAAAGTAGTGGTTTTAAACCTGAGGCAATTGGGGTCTTCCAGTCATTTAACTCTAGCCATGCTTGGCAGCGGAGACAGCCCTGAAGTGCCATTTCTCAAACAACTTTGAAATGATAATGAAACACACAGGAATGGATGGATGGATGGATTCTGCGCTGCAGAGGCCCATTGATGTGGTGGAGGCAGATCATTTTCTTTCGGCAGGAGGTGACAGTAATACCCCAGGCTGCACAAACAGAGATGGTTAACATTAAGGGTTACAAGAATCATAACATTCCGACGAGTAATAATTCCCAAATGACTCTTGTTTTCCCCTGCTCGACTGGACATATTTATAGGCAATTACAGACGAGCACGCCAGTAAATCTATGAGGTAAGCGTAGGAAATGACACATTGGCTCACTTGGCCTACGACGGCCGCGGTTCGCGTAATGAAGTCGGTGTAAGGCACTCAGTTAAAGCGGGCCCTCCTCCATGTGCTACTAATCTCTGGGAAACTCTTGCGGGAACAATAGGTGCTGTTCAACTGGTAATATTTTGGGGTTACAAAGAACAT